>CATIWR010092135.1:0-61418 GCA_949677035.1 Omphalea diandra | reverse complement strand
TTTAAATATTGTTATGTTATTTGAGATTGAAGTATCATTATGCATTTACTTACTGAGTATGCAAACTCACTCTTTTGTATGAAATCTTATTTCAGGAAGAGTAGACTAAAGATTGCATCCAGTATACTTTTCAAAGTCGTTGTCTAGCAGTGTAATGGAGGTTGAGTCAGTATGCAGTCAGTTAGTATTTTAATTTGATTATGCATGTATGTTTTGTTGTAAATAATTACTAAGTGGTGAACAAAAGACATAATAATAAAAAAAAAATTTAATCAGGTCTTTTAAATGACAATGGATAGACTTAAAGAGAAATTTAAATGATTATTAAATGGGGTGTGACACTATATGTTCATGTTGTAGCATGCATAACTAGGAATAATGAAGATCTATTCTCATATGTAGACAAATGTTATTCTGTTATATGACAAATGTTGTTTTGTTAATACATATGTTGTTGTGTATAGCCATGTAATTCCTGGTATAAATGGACCTGAGTTATGGCAAACAACAAAAGATAGAAATATCATCACTTCTTCAACACCAACAAAGGTCAAAAGAGGTAGAAAGCGAAAGGCCAAGAAAAAGACACTTAAGGACTTTGAAAAAGCTGTTGTTGAGAAGAATAAATTACCAAGGACAGGCCTAATAAAAATGACCTGCAGTTATTGTAAAGAAGTTGGTCACAATGTCAAAAGACATGGAAAGGAGATTCAAGTTCAATATGCAAGAAAGGTATACCTTATGACAACAAATTCCTTAAATTTCAAGTTTGCATTCCCATATTGTGTTTTTAATATTAATGCAAAACAATAAGACGAAGAATAATGTAACCACTTCTAATGTTCAAGAGTAAATAAGAAACCAGGGCACCTGCTGCTGAACCAGTTGTTTTTACTCCAAAAGCATGGGTAAGAGCCAAGAAAGAGTAAGGCATTTTAAGCATATGTAATCCCTTCTTCGACAAGATAATGACGGAGGAAGACAAACTCAAGACACAACATCCCTCAACGAAGATCATGATCATAGATATGGTCAATATTATAATTAACAAGAAAAGATGCACCAAAAATCATAGGGCAACATTTTTGCAGATGTTTGATTTCTTTTTGTATGATGACATCTCCGTGAAAATATTTGGATAGGATGATAGGATTTTTATTTTTGCTTTTTGAAAGCTATATGATACACAACTTTATAACTATTATATAGTTGATTTTGTGATTATTGTATAAACCAATTTGCAACATAGTGATTGGTTTTTACAATTTGCAATGATTGATATAAAGTTCATATAATATATTCTTGAAAGTTTATCAATGTTTGTTCAAATGATATTTTTTTACTTATTATTTACATACCTTTTAACATTTCACAATTCTTTTTAAATCAATATAGTACAATTTAAAGTACATATTATAGAAATCGTCATTCATTGATGTTTCAGAATTTCATTTAGACTGTTTGATTCTACTACAACCTAAAAAATGCCTAGCAATATGCTATTCTACTACCATAAGCCCCAAGTCACAATTTCCCCCAAAAAACATTAACATCCTGACTTCCTAAAGTACAACAAAGCCTTTAACACATAGCATTCATTTCAGCACCATAATAGCAAAAACATTAAAAAAAAAAAATCACTTCAAAACAAGCTTGCAGTCATGGCCAACACCTCCGTGAACAAGAATAGGAGCTTTATCCAACCTTGCTTGGCTTTCCATTTTATTGAGCTTCTTCAACAATCCATGAATGACACGATTTGCTTGTGGATCGAACTTTGGATCTACCCAGTTAAAGAACTTGCATTCACCATCTTTCTAAATCAATTGAATGCATTCACAAGTAAATCACAACTACACAATATTATGTTCAAGTAATTTAACTTAACTAGTAAACAATCTTAACCCATAATTCTTACACCCAAGGAATCTATGACCCGGGTTGTGATTAGACCATGAAGTCCTCACCATTGCAAACTCCCCACAAAAGCATTTTGGTAATGCAAAATCAAGTTTCGATTGATCCATCTTGTTCGATTAAAAAATACTAAGTAATTTGATTGCACAAAAAAAGAAAAATAGAAGAAGGAAGAAAAAAAAAAAGCTAGGGATTTTGAAAAAAACAAAAATAGAAGAAGGAAGAAAAAAAAAACTAGGGATTTTGACTATTGAACGGAGAGAGAGAAAAAATATATACATATTGAAGAATGGGGAGAGCGCATGAGATTAGGAATCCATCTGATGTGGCACTAAAAATAATAAAAAATAGAAGCAAGTAGGCTTTCTGGCAAAGGGAAGTCAAAAAAATATGTCAGAGATAACTGTTGTAACGAAATAATAATTGATGTATTTTTCCATTGCAATCGAAGTATAGGGGCTACAATGAAACTACCCCTAAGTTCAGGGACTACAGATGCAACATTCTGTTTATTGTGCATTGAGTTTTAATTTTTTCTCTTAGTCAATATCTTAAACTTATTTTGCGTGACGTTGTTTTATCGTCATCCATACTTCAAAAAAGAAGTTCATGCAATTACAATTGCATGGCGGAGGTAGGGACGGCAGTGATGCCAAAACAAATCTTGGATTCTTTTATTATTTTATTTTTTTTGGCAAGAATTTGAATTTATGGCAGAGATAATATAAGCAAGAACAACAAAACTAATGGAGCATTTAGCTCTATTTGAACAGAAGTAAATCAAGCAATAATAAACTCAGAAATTTAAATAAATTAATTAAAGATTACATCTACCTAAAAAGTTATAATCTAACCCAACATAAATATTCATCTATATTGTGTTTTGACGTCTATTTCTCAAGAAAAACCTATATTAGATATATACAATCTTTTTGTACAGTCATTTAATAATATAACAACACATTAAAAAATTATTAATAACTTTTAATGAATTCACTATCACTCTTTTATTTTTCTAAGTGTAAAGATACTAATACTCTCACCTAATATAAATGTAATGCTCTTACTACTTAAATGTATATATTCAGTGTAGATAAGTTTTTTCATTTTTCAAGTCCTAATCTATTGTCTATTATATATATTTATATATATATATAATCAAAGCCAAAACTAGCTAAATGATGATGTGATAACTTATTTTTAGTAGTTTTGTTTAATCTATCTATTATCATTATTTTAATTCATTTATTCATTTTTTTTAAGAATAATTCATTCATTCATTTTTAGTATCTAAGCATTGCAATAAATAACATGTTAATAAATATTAATTAGCTCACTATCATAACTAATAACATAATTAACTATCGAATTTTTTTTATTTTTATTAACTTATTTTAATTCAATTACAAATTATAGTTATGTATTTATTGTATTAATAAAGTTTGTAACATAAAATTTAATCTTATATATTTTTATAAAAAACAAAATATTTATATATTAATAAAAATAATATAAAAAATAGTTAAAACTCCATAATTCAACACTAATATAGTAACAATTACTATGTACAAAAATATTAAATGAACAATAAAAAATTAAATACAACATTCAAAATAATAAACAATATGTTAAGATTTCAATGTACTGAATGTATTGTTGACATTAAATTTTTTATTTTAATATCATTTAATAAATATAATTAGTAATAATACCATTAAAATATATAATTTTACAATAAAACTCTAAAAAAAATTTAAAAACAACTTCAAACCGTGCAAAGTACGGAATATCCACTAGTTTCCTAATAAATTAAACGCACCCTTCCTTTCCTATCTTTAGTTCCTAGGTTAAGCTCTCAATATAAAAGAAATCATACTAATTTATTTTACTACAATTAAGTAATAACATCACAAGTTAATTCTTAAGCATCATACTAAGTAAGTTCAACAACTCTATGTTCACCAATCAAAACAAATGAAGTCTCTCTATTTATGGTCATAATTCCATCTCAAATGAAGTCTCTCTTTTTTCAATATAATTCTCATATATTTCAATCAAATGGTTTATTCTAATCTCTACCTACAAATTAAATTACTCAAAATATTTTTATTAATCACATGCTTTTAATGATAATCAACCATTTATCTATACGTTTTTTTTTTTTTTGGTAATTTAACTTGGGAATTGATTTGTTTTTTACCCCCTATAAAGGAATTTAAAGAATTGAGTTACTCAATTATAGAAAGAAAGGTTAGAAAGTCTCTTTGGATATAAATTTATTAACAAAAGGAACATTTACTGGCACACTTGAATCTCATCCATACATAGTAGTTCAGTTGCCGTAATTTATGTGAAAAAAAAAAAAAAGAAGGAATAACATCCAGTCGAACATTGATTGTGTTGCCAACAAAATTTTTAACCAATAATAATTTCAATAAAATAAGTATAGAATTTACAATCTATCCTTCACAGCTGCCCATATCAATCATGTTACTAAATTTGAAGGACATAATTATTTGAGTGGTATTAATGCAATCTTTTCTTTTCTTGTTTGACTACAGTCTTTGTCTATATAGTGATTTTGTTAAGACTGATGTTTCCATAAAATTTATATATTTATACCTTTTTTATTGACACTTATTATAGCTTATATATTAATCTTCATTAATTATATTGATTGGATTAAGTCGACAATTTCTATCTCTGATATATTCTAAATCCCAAGAACTTTAACACAAGATTAACATTAACTGCAATTCACATACATATAACCATTTGATTAACGAGAAAATAATAAAACTCAATTAAGTAAAATGTAATTTTTAAAAGTAACTTGAACTAGGAAATTCAAGCAAAACTTAGATATTAGAGGCTGTGATTTAATTTAAGGGAACTGGAACTATTTATTGTGCATTGAGTTTTGATTTTATTGTCTAAGTCAATATCTTAAAATTTACTCTTTTAATTTCAAAATATATGTCGTTTAAGGTTGAATTTTTGTTTCAAAATATATGATGTTTCTCTAATATCTATAAATTTTATCTATATTTTACTCATTCTATCTTTATTTAAAGTATATACTTCTAGTTGGGATGTACAATGATAATAAATACTATAAACAATTATTCTAAGTGTAATATAGTATTTTTCTCTATGTATTAAATATATCTTAATCGCTGTGTAAATATCTTAAATGGCATATACTTCGAAATGAATGAAATGGAGCATTTTTCATGACGTTGTTTATCGTCATCCTAACCTCAGCAAAGAAGTTCATGCAATGCAACCTGCTTCGAAGTTTATAATTGCATGGCATAGGTAGGGACGACGCTTCTGTCGAAACAAAACTTGGTTTTTTTTTTTTTTTAGCGAAAATTTAAAATCACGGCAGATCCAATATAAGCAACAACAATAAAACTGATGGAGCATTTTGCTCCAAATATGAATAGATGTAGATCAAGCAATAATAAACTTAGAAACTTAAATAAGTTAATTAAAGAATGCATAAACCTAAAAGTTCTAATCTAACCAAACATGAATATTCATCTTTATTTTGTTTGGACATCTATTTTTCAAAAAAAAAAATATTTATATTAGTTATATATGATCATCTCATACACTTTTTTAATAATATAGAGATACAAAAAAATTATTCTAGTTACCTAATGAATTTATTGTTTTATTTTTATTTTTTCCACATGTAAAGATGTTCATACTCTCGTTTAATGTAAATATAATTATTCTATTTAGTAAATGCGTATATTCATTGTACATACATCTTTTCATATTTCTATGTTATTATAATAAAACAAGCACCCTTCCTTTCCTATCTTTAATTCTTAGGTTAAGCTCACAGTATAACATAATTAGTAACATCACAAATTAATTCTTGAGTATCATACTAAGAAAGTTTAATATATATTTCATGTGAATTATATATATATATATATATATATATATGAGCTCAACTTAAATTGATTTGAAACGTACCAACCAAAGAAGAGGTACAGATAGCAAATGCGAAAGCCATTTGAAGAAAACAAGGAGAATATGATAAAAAGTCCAAATCATTTAATTCAAAGTTTGGAAAGTAAGGCATGCCCACATGGTGACCTTAAAGTCACAGTACAGCAGTTGATATCTTTGCATTATAAAATTTGTATAAATATATATAAATACAACATTTTCTTTTTGTTAATTTTTTTCTCTTATTTTTAGCTAAAATTGTCAACCAAAAATTTTAAAAAATTATTTAAATTTATAAAGGTTATCCACATTTTATTTTTTAAAATTTTTCCTATAATAAACTTTTAAATTATTATTTATTTTAATAAAAATTTTACAATTATTACAATTAAGATAAAATTAGTATGGACCAACACCTCAGACGGGCAAACGTTTGAGTCTCTAGCTAGTGGAGTAAGGAATCACGACCAACCTTACTTAAACCGAACCTATGATAACGTCCAAAGGGGAACGCACCATCGACCCATAGCTTGCTTCATAGAAAGGGACAGCTAATTTCACTGTGGCCTCATGGGTTTGTGCCATGTCGGTGGGAAGAATTATAGTTTGATTTTATTTTTTTCACAACATTTTTTTATTAGCATTTGCGCAAATATTACACAAATTCTATCATTTAAAACTCGTAAACATTATAAGGTCGTTTTTTTTTTTTTTTTTGAAAAAGATTCTTATTACATTATTATCTTTAAATAAGAAAAGTTTATCATATTAATAATTTAATAATTGAGTGCTTATAGTGTAAATTTTTCTCTTTTTATTCACAAATTTCTTGTATATCAAGAACATATTAATTGACATATGCTCTGCATTATGCTTAGAATAAATAATAAGATTTATTTTATATTTGATACTATATGTTTTTAAATATTTAATGGTTTTTATAATTATTATTTATATTTGATTAGTTGTCTTTTAATTTCTTAAAAAAAAAAGGTTCTTATATTCTTTTCTTTTTGGATAATGCTTTCCATATTCTTGATCTCTCTTTTTTTTTTGTTTTTAACATACTTATGAAAATAAAAATTTTGTACATCTTTTAAATTTTTTAATGTATTTAAGTATTAAAGTTTGTAGTAAACATATTTGTTATAGTAAGATTGAATTAAAATTATTAACATAAAATTATTTCAAAATTAATGAGCTATAAAAAAATAATTTTTAAAAATTTAAGTAAAAATACTATAAAGATGTCAAATTAATTGATTGACATAAAGCTCTGAAACCTCACAATTAAAAAAATTTCCCCTCCCAATTTAAGCAAAAGTGAATCCGTTTTGGTTTGCATCCATCCTAATAATTCACTTTTATTTAAGGCTGAGCATTCGGTCGGTTTGGTTCAAACCGAACCGAATTTATGAAAACCAAATAAATCGAATTTAGTTTAAATTCAAATCGAACTGAACCGAAATTTAAGATAAACTGAAGTAAACCGAATCGGAAAAAATCGGTTTGGTTCGGTTCGGTTTTCAGTTTTGGGCTCAATGGGCTGTTGGGCTTTTTTTATCTTATATAAAATAATTTATTTTTAGTTTTTTAAACTCAAATTAAAAAAAAATTAAAAAAATCTCACAAATTCGGTTTATTCGGTTTTCGCAATTTTAAACAGAACCGAACCGAAAACCAAATTTTTTTATTTTTTTAAACCTAATCAAACCGAATTTACTTTAAAACCGAACCAAATAGACCAAATTCACTCGGTTTGGTTCGGTTTTGCTCACCCCTACTTTTATTTATATGAAGAAAGGCAGTTCACTATGAATGGGTTGTGTTTCCAGCCCAACTCTATTGGGCTCAGTCATAGATAGAACATTTCAACAGTGTAAGATCTGGAATTAGAGATAGATAGAACATTTCAACAGTATAAGATCTGGAATTAGAGATAGAACATTTCTGTCTGGATCAGACAATTTTGATTCGATTTTTATTAAAATTACATTCATTAACTTTTAAATTTATAAAAATTAAATTAAATTTAAATTGGTTTGATTTGAATCAAAAATTTTTAATATAAATTATGATATCTTAATCATTTGTAGGTATGAACTTATTATATATTACTTACATTAAGTATATAAAAAAGTATATTTAATTTATTTTTAAATATAAAATTATATTTATTTAAATTTTTTAATGACAAATGTAGCTACTTCAGTTAATTTAGTTTTGATTTTTAAAATTGAATTGAATTAAATTAATTAAAATTTTGAAGAGAAAATTTGAACTAAATTAAAATTTACATTCAATCGAATTAGATTAAACCAAACTAATTGATTATGTTCACTTTTTTAATTTGAACCAAACAATGGACAGTTGTATTTAGAGTGACCTTAAAAAAACATTTATGTATTGGTTAGTGAGCCCAAATCAAAATCAAAACCAAATAGGATAGCATTTAGCATTTGGGGCCTCAGAGTTTGGACATTTACATACCGTTATCACAGTACATTAAAACAATTTCCAATTACATTAATGTCCATATAAAATGTATCAAAATAAAGACTGTTTTCTGGCTTTCTTTTGGCATAAATTTGAGATCCAAGTTATGTTTGTTTCGAGAAAATAACTTATATATAAGTAATATTTTCTAAGAAGATATTTAATTTAATTTTTGTTGTTTAGTTGCAATTTTGAAAAAAATGTTTGAAATGCTTTAGGAAATATATATATATATATATATATATATTCTTGGTGACAACTGTCAATGATCAAGTGTGTGTATATATATATATGTTTAAATTTTTTTTTTAAAAAAATTTCTCTTAAAAGGAGAGTTATTTTTTGTAAAAATGACTTGATATTTTTTTAACTAAAAACATATTTGTTCATTAATTAATTTTCTTGGGTGCATTAAATATCAGTAAACATCAAAAATATTTTTTTAAAATGTCGCTAAAAGTCTAGTTTGTGGATAATCAAATAATGCATAAATCTAAAATATTGAGAGAGTTATGAAGATTTAATTGAAAGAAGTTCATGTACGATTTAAAAATTTCATGCATATAAATAAACTTAAAATGATCTTAAAAATAATTTATGAGGAATCTGATGGAGTTATACATATAGACAAAAAAAACTTATTAAATCTAGTTATTAGAAAAATAAATAATTCGCAAATTATAAATTTTGTAGAATAAATTTTATCTATTTAAGGAGAGATGCTCATATGGAAGATGAGAGTCACGGTCAAATCCAAGAATTTTATGTAAAGCCACAATCCGTGGTAGGTTGGCATGCCTATGTAGACCTTGTAATTTTTTTAATGAGTAACAACTAATTTTTTATCATGATATATCTTATAGGCCAAAAAATAAAATCAATGGCAGACGTTATTCTATTAAAATTTAATAACTATTTCACAAATTACGTATCAGATGTTTAGACTTATATAATGTGTAACAAAATGTTTATGACCTATGCAAAACTTAAAATTTATTAAATGTATATTAATTTAAGATGGAATTCACAAAAATACTTATTATTAATTATTCAAATAAATTAAATTTACATTTCTATGTTTAACATGATAAAAAATTAGTTATGATAAAAAAATTCATTTAAGTATCCAATATATATTTAACACATATAAAAAATGTTAAAAACATATTCAACACTTATGTCTAATATTTTTTTTATTTTATATTAAACATGTATTAGATAAACGCTGAATTAATAGACATATTGAGTATCTAATACTACACACACTTTCTTGAAAATATGTGGATGTTATTTTTAAGCACCATGATGAATCAATTTTGATTATGATAAAGATAATAAACATTAGTTAATTAGTTAAATCAGCTAATCAATGAAAAGATAATGTATATATCTGAATTTAATTGACTCAATTTGATGAAAAATATTATAACATTTACCCCTTAACTTTTCAGAATTCAAATCTAACCCTAATGTACTTGATGGGAGTTTTCTGAAAATGGGCATCCTATGTAGTTGTTGGAATGTTGTTATGTTAAATAGGAGTAACAAAAGTTGAAGCTACCATGTGCAAATTTTGCATAATTAAGGCTGCGTGGAAAATATTCCGTCGAAAAATAATTTTTTATATTTTTTATTTAATTTAATCAAAAAAATTAACCAATGAAAAATATTTTCCTAATCAGGAGAAAAATTCAGTCTATTTTTAAGAAAATGACTTCTATTTTAGAAAATGACTTTTATGTTAGAAAATAAAAAAATATTTTCTGAATTTTAATAAATTAATCCAAATAAAAAATAAATCATATAAATACATGTATCTATTATCACTAATCATTTTTTACTATTGACATTTATTAACGATCATTATCAGTTGATGGTAGTCGCAAGAGATAGATAAGTCCTATAAAAAATTTTATTTTTAATATATTTTCTTATTTAAATAATAAATAACATAATATTTATAGTCTAAATTTTATTATAATTTTATAAATCAAAGAAAAATTAATATTTTTATAATCTTTTTCAAATGTTAAAAACTATACTGCTTAAAAAATATTTTTCTTCAAATAAATGGAGCCTGATATGACAAAGCGCTAAACTTCAAAATTTTACAAAGTGATTGAGCAATTGAAGAAGGGAGAAACAATATATGCATCAACAACAGACCAGACACAAAATACAGATTGGGACAAACATGAACAAAAGCTTCCTTCTTTTTCTGTGTCCCACCTCCATGTGGGTATGATTACTTCACTAATTTCATCTCTTGTTCCACTTTTTCAGTTCAATTTGTGACTCCTTTGAAAAATTTGAAGATAAAATCATCAACTCCCAAATCCAAAATGAAATCCAAGAGTTCAACCTTATCTAATGAATGTCACTTCAAGGTTGATGCTGCTTGTGGATTGGAGAAATTATTACATGATTAAACATAGCAATCATTTTGTAGAAAATATTTTTTTAAAAAATATTTTTTATTATTTGGTATATATAAAAATATTTGTTAATAAAAAAATTTGTATGATTAAAGAGAAAATTAAGATGGTGTTTGGTTTAAGTACTGAACAATTTAAATATTAAAAATTTAATATTTAAATAATTTTAATATTGAAAATTTTAAAAGCTTAATAATAATTGAGTATATACCAAATTTTTTTAAAAAAAATCAATCTAAGAGATAAATGTAATATAAGATAACTATACATTGTACAATAAATTATCATATAATTTAATTTTTTTAAAATGAAACTTTAATTATATTCTTATCAATAGAAAGATTGTAATAATGAATGATAATAATTATGGTAAGAGGTATATTAATAAAATATATAAAAGTAATAAACTTTTTTCTATTTTTCAATCTGTTAAGTAAAAATTGGGTATAAGTGCTTTTTTGAAATTAATTGTTTAATAAAAAAATATTATGAAACATAGTTAAAACATTAAAAACTTAAAAAAAATATTATCAAACAATTTTTAAAAAATAATTACTAAATATTTCAATTATAAATGCTTAATATGGTTACCAAATAACGCCTAAGTAGTCATTTTTCAGAAAAATAAATTTTTGCTTTGAAAATGAGAAGTTATTTTTAGACTTCAATAAACTCATTCAAATAAAAATAAATCATATAAATAGATATGTTTATTATCATTAATAATTATTTATTACAAATGTTTATCACCAATCATTGTCGACTGACAATTATCACTAAAGATAAATAAAACTCATAAAAATTTTCATTTTTAATATATTTTTACATTAAACAATAAATAGTATAAATATGCACTATTTATCTCCTCAATTTTATTACAATCTTATAAACCAAAATAAAATTAATATTTTTAATAGTGTATTTCAAACACCAAAAAAATATGTTACTTGAAAAATATTTTTTTCAGATGAATTATTTTTTTGTGAGACAGCCCTAGTATAATAGTGGATTCCATCAATTTATTTTTTCAACACATCAGAATTAATTTGATCAATTAAAATGATGTCATATTATTCAAAAGAAATTCAATTTCCTAAGAATTGGAGTTTTTCAATCTTAAAATTAAAAACTAACGTGGAATAATCAAATGGTTAATATTAAAAATGAAAAATATAAATTGAATTCATAATGAATTTTCCAATAACAAAATATCTATACAATATATTTTAAATATGAATTAGTGAAAATTATGAAATATCATATGATTTAAAAAAATCATATGTATAATATATTAATCATATGTATAATATATTATGAATCAATATATTAAAAATTTTATTCACAAAGTTAGCTTTAAATTATTGATTTTCATTTGTTTTAAATTATTGATTTTCATTTGCCAAACAGTGATATATAATACAGTTAAGTGTTATTTTTTTTATATTGTATTATAGAAAACTATTATACCAAAAAATATTTCTAAACAAAAAATTGGAAAACTAAACTATAATTAAAAAATTTTAAATTAGAAATTATAAAATAAAAAATTATAAATAAGAAGTAAAGACCATATAAAAAATATTTTGAATATAAAATTTAAAAAATATAAAAAGTAAAAATTGTAAACTACTTCTAAATAGAAAATTAAAAAAATCTAAAAAGTAAAAATTTTAAACATGAATTCAATATATTATGAATTAAAAAATAAAAAAATCTAAAAAATAAAAAATTTAAACTATTTTTAAATATAAAATTAGAAAAATTAAAAAATAAAAATTCTAAATAGAAAGTCAAAATTTTAACTAGTATTATTGATTATTTAAAATTCTAAGTATATAAGAGCAAGTGACAGTGTAATAAATTATCAGAAATTACTTTATTCAAGTATAATAAATGTTCTTTTAGAATTGTATTACACAAAATTGAATATGTGGATTAATGAATAATTTTTTACTATAAATCCCTTGTGTGTGTGTGTGTGTGTATATATATATATATACATATACACACACGTACACATACTTAATATTATTTATTTAATTGATTATTAAAAATTAATTTTGTTCAAATTTAATAAATTTTCTCTTAAAATTGTGACATATAAGATTTAAAAATATAAATGAATAGATAACTTTTTTATTACAAATAATTTCATATATAATTATAAATAAGAAATTTATTTTATTATTTTATTTATTTAATAATAATTTTAGAAAAATAATAATTAAATTTTAATCAATATTATATATTAATTTTAATCATTTAACTAATTTATTAATTATATAATAAAACTAAATTTTTTGTTTCAAAAAATATAATAAAAATAAATATTAAATTTAATTAAAATTTATTATTATAATCAAACTGTTTAATGTACGGATTTACAGTAATAATTAATTTATAAAAATGACATGCGAACTGAAGTGCGTACTAGTCGAAAGACGATGGAGTGTTGCCATATGTAAGTTCAAATTTCCAACTACCTTTGATGGGTTTCAATGGAGTTAGGTTTGATGATCTAACTCCGCGCAGGCCCAATATTTGTCTAGCCGACCTAAGCCGTTCTAGCAAGTCTTCGCAGTACGTAGTTGCTCAAATTGTTGACCAAGCCATTATTTATACAAAATTATTATTATCATCATCATATTTAAAGTACCAATTTATCTCTCTCTTTTTTTTTTAAGATAAACTAAGTATAGTATAGATTTCTCCCTCATCATGAACAAGTATCTCATATAGGAATTTCGATGAGATAATTACCACAATTAAGTAAATAAAATACAATAATAATAATAATGGTTAAAATAATTAATATTATATAGTTGCAAATTAATAGCAAAAATTATTTTTAACAACTGCATTTGTTGCCACTTGCTATATCAGCATTACTCATTAATTTGGGTTGGAAGGAAGTGAAAATGGTAGGAGAGCAAATTAGATGGAAACATTGATGTTATTCAATGATTAATTCAATCTTGAGAACACTCATAATTACAAAGATATTATTAGTGGCAATGCAAGAACTATTAAGCATTATGTAGTCTCCATCTCAGAAAGTAGTGAAACATTCCACAAATTCAATGTTGCTTAGAATGTATGAAAGTGAAACAAGGAACAAAAATCAAAGTATATACACCATATCACCCTGTGTGAGTAAAAATCAAAGGCAAAGATACAGAAGAAGACAACCATGAAAGCAATCGTTACCTGTCTGTCATTTTGTGCTTCAAACCATGTGCCTTGAAATTATATCATCCTCCCAGGCCCCCTCCCTCCATCCATCTATCCACCTTTCAATGTCTCTTTGTCCTCAAACCAACTTTCTTTTAATCACTTTCCTTCTCCTCATTCATCATAATGGTAAAATGAAGAAATGGAAAAGAATCTAAGTCACAACAATTAAAAAGATCAAAGAAATTAAAGCCTCAACTCATAAAAATTCCGATATGCATGCAATTTAGTCTGAATGTGTATATATATATATATATATATATATATGGCTAAAGTAATCAGTCAATCACTTCTTCTTGCTCTTATCTTTTCCATTGGAGAAGATTGATCCTAACCCAAATAAATTCCCGGATGGAACATTTAACACAGGATTAACACGAACACCATTGCCATAATTAGATCCATAATTTTTCTTCAACGGAGGCTTTTGGTAACTCGTTGATGATGATTGTGACTTCACGAATGCTTGCTTATGGTACTTATGATTAGAACTCTCCTTTGATAATGGTACCCTTTTGACACTACTAGGCGTAGAACCAGTAGAGTTGCTTCTTGATAGAAGTGGTAATGGACATAAGCTCCTTCCATACCCGCTCACACAATTCAAACTACTACTCCTCTTGAACCGCCAAAATGACTTGGAACTACTTTGCTTATTATTCTCTTCTGCTTCTGGATCATTACAACTTGCATCCTTCATTTCCATCAGCCTAATCTCTTTCTTTGAACCCTTGTCGTTATTACTATTACTTGAAACATCGTCGGGTAAGGATTGTGGTGGAGGCAAGAATGATTGTTCGGTCTGTTTTTTGGGGGCTGAACCAGTCTTTTTCTTGATCTCCGTGGGAAGAATCTTTCCATCGGAGAAAAGCTCATCTGCCGGTGATGATTCTTTGTCAAAGCTTTTACGAACGCAGAAATCGAAATCAATGCTGCTGCCTAATGAGTTTGAACGAAGAGGGTGGAGTTGCTCAACAGGAACAATGTCCGAAAGGCACAAGTCATGAGAAAATGAAATTCTTGGACTAATACTGGCAGAAGAAGGGTTTTCTGAGCAGAGTTCAACTGCCATTTCTTGAAAACTTAATTCTTGTCAGGGAAACAAGAGAAACATTCAATCCGCAATGATCTTGACTATAAGCAGTCAAGATTTTGTTATATCAAGAAACCTATATAGGAAGCATCACATAAGATTGAAACCTGAACAAACCTGACAAACGTTGTTCCAAGAAAATCTTTCACATGGGCAAAGAAGGATGTGAAAGGGAAAATTCGGGTATGGGTATCAAGGGAAGTTGAAGACAATGATTTGTGCAGTAAATTGTAACGACTGAGTTTGAGTTTTGAAGTGGAGCGATTTTGAGAGAGTAAGAGCTGTGATTTGTTGTTTGTTTTGGTTTGGTTTGACAAGGGAAGATATAAAAATAAAGAACGTGGAGAGGCACCGAAAACTGGCCTCGGCGGAGTTGGTTATAGAGGACGATCATAATAATAATAATAATAATAATAATCTGCTGCTGCCATGAAACAGGTAGCCATGTTTCCTTTGACGTGTAAGGTTACGTTGCTCACATATGACTTTTCTTTATTTCATTATTTTAGATTAAGTGGTGCTGGCTTAGAATATATGTATGGATCATATATAGCACTATTTTATTTTATTTTATTTTATTAATATAAGCACTATTTTATTTAAAACTGCTTTTTTTCATATAGTAAATAATTGGGTTTGATTTGGTTGAGTATATATATATATATATATATTCCAAAAAAAATTTATTATTTGGGATTTATTCATTTAAAATTAAACTGTTCAAATGTCTAAAAAAGAAAGAGAATTTATTCCACTTAAGATTTGTATGCCAGAATAGCTCTTTTTTTTTGGGTGCTTTGAAATTATTTAAAAGTGATATAGATTGTTATCTTTTTTTTTTTTTTTGATGAAAAAATCTCTAATTATTTAGGCACTCAATCATTAAAAAGTTAGTTCAATAATACTATATATAGCATACTTTAATTAAAGCAATAAAAACACTAAAATTATCATGATCTGTTAACTGTAATTTAATCGCCATAAAGAAAGGAAAAAATATGAAGAACAAAATTATGTGCTCTAAAAACATATTTATAAAAGAAAAACACTATATCAATGAGTTTTGACCTAATAATTAAAGATGAAGACCGAATTTTCAAGACTGTAACTTGAAATGTAATGTGATTATTATAACTGTGATATGACAATGTTTGAATGCTTTGCTATATGCTATCTCTAAACAAAATAAAAGAAAAAAAACACCACCATCCATTAGTGCAGAATTGACAAATGCATAGGCTGCCAAAAGTCTGGTTTAATCATTTGAGTACTCGTCAGAGCTCCATGGAAGACTATTCTCCTCCCTGTCTGTCACTGGCATTGACAAAAAATACGTGAGAGTAGATCCTTGTTTGTTAGGCACTAGACGTACATGCAGTTTAACTTATATGTAAATGACATTAAATGGAAATTTTAATATCTTTATTGAGAGAACTGGACCTAACCCTACCTTTCACATAAAAATGAGTCCAGGTTTTTTATGAAGATAATAATAGAACGTGCCTAATCATTGAACCACCATTGTTTTAATCAGTACTTTAGACGTTACAAATAAACTAAATGGAGCTTCCTACCAAATTAACATTGGTTTTACATTAATCTCCATCATTAATTTTTTGGGGTGGCATGGATTTAGTTATTTAATTAGTCCATCAAAGAATCTATCCATTGAATTCTATGATCTTTAGCATGGGTTCCTCATTCATAACTCAAAACTATCGGTGCTATCACCATCAGCTTCTAGATGTCATGGCTGAACAACCGTGACAAAAGTGACCAATGTAATTGACAGAATTTGTCTAATATAATACAGACATAGCACGCCGATGTCAGCAGTGAGACTCTAAGGTCAAAATCATCCTCTGGCTACTGTCTGCCAACAATTCCTGAATTAGTGGCCAACATTATTTCTGCATGTCTTCTCAGTTTAAAAATAAAGTTCAAGAAATAATTAATAAAACACATGAACAAAAGTGACTTAAAGTTTGTTTAGGGGCTGTGATGGGATGAGATGAGATGAGACGCCATAGAAAGATTTTCCATTGAACCTTATCTTAGCGCAAATCACAACATAGATTGTTCAGAAATAACCCACTTTATAATCAAAGTAGAATTATAGAGAAGGCCAGAAGGGTATCTTTTGCTACACATATCAAGTTGTGATGATAAAGTTTTCCAAATAGCTTTTGGTCCCATCCTTTAATTCATGCATCTACCACATATGCCACTTAATTTTCCTTTTAAATTAAGCTACTTGAACAATTTATTTTGACCAACCTGCATTTCCATTTTATCTCTTTTTCTTCATTCTTATGTTCAGAAGAATTGAACCAGTACATTATATTTTTAATCCTCACTCTTCTGTAAAAAAAAAAAAATCTTTAATATTTAGAGTAATAAATGGATTGAGCCAGATCTCTTTTTGAATAAAATTAAGTTGAATCATCGAATTAAAATATATAAAAACTCTTGAGTTTTTTTGAATTTGATCATTTATGACTAACTTTTAAAAATAAAGAAAAAATTAGTTTGGTTTTAAAATATTTTTACAATTTTAATCAAGTCACTTAAATCAATTCACGAGTCAAATTAAAATCAAAATAATTCGAATCGATCCATAAGTCGAATTAGGATCGAGTTGAGTTTCACTTAAAAAATTTTAAATTATTTCAAATTCAACTTATTTTAAATTTTCTGATAAATTAAAGTAGATCACTTTATTGACGAGTTCATATTAAATTTTCAAATCGAATCAAATATTGTAAGTTCTTGTGATATTTTATCTTATATTTTTCATATCTATATTTGGGTATCTATACTCGTTGAATAAAATTTTGAAACATCTACTAAACATAGGATAGAGTGATCAATTAAAAAAAAAATTTAATTACAACATATTTTATGCATAGTAAAAATTTTAATTGATTACAACCCAATATAAATAATCTTCTACATTTAAAATAGTGTGACTTTGTTAGACTAAGCCAGTCATTCAAATCAAGTATTTATCATGCTAGCAAATACATTTGTCAAGATCAACGTCTAAATCGTCATCAATTCCTCGTGACCAAACAATAGTTAACATTTTGAATAGAAAATCTTATGTATATATCCAGGTAAATATTTTTATTTAATAAATACACCGACAAAATATGGATAAAATTATAAGTTATCATGAAGAGAGAAATAATAAAAAAAAGTATCTATCTTATTCACAGCTGCTTTTATTTTTCTTATTTTTTATGTGGAGCTATTTTCTAATTTTATTTTTTTTTCCTTTTTTATAGAGTTAAATCTCCTCTTCATTATAAATATCTTCTCACCATTGCAGGTGTTGTTTTCTTTTTCTTTTATTTTCTTCCTTTTTTGTCTTTTAATGGAAAGTATTTATTATTTTATATTATTATTGATTTATTTTGTAGGAGAAATGTAATCTTTTAAAAGAAATGTGACAATTGCAATGAGAAGTTTCATTTTCGAAAATATTAAAATATTGAAATAATTTAAGAATTATACGTAATGAATCCTACATAGTGTTTTAAAAGGCTTATTTTACTTTATAAGGTTATACTATATTTTTTCATTATTAATATTATAAATGATAAATGTTGTATAGCTTTTTTTTTGTTAAATTTCTTTTATATAAAAAAATTAGTGCAAATTAAACTTTTAATTAATAATATTTAGTACATGTATCAATTATCATGGATACTTTTGCATGTTAAATACTAATTGTTTTTTTTTAAAAAAAAATTATATGTTAAAAATATTTTTTTAAGAAAATAAGATTATTAAAATTTAACCTTTGACCTATTACATTATGAAATACACATTCGATTTTTCCATTACAACCACTGGACTATCAGCCTCATGGTACATTTTTTATAAGATAAATTACTTATGCTAATGATAAATTAATTTAAGATAAAAGACTGAGATTGAGGCACTATTATTATAGTTTTATTCAATTTTAATTATTTTAATCAATTTGGTTGTGTGGCTAGATCTTTTTTTTTAACCTAACAACATTTTTTTTTCTTTTCAGTCATATCCAAATATTTTAGTTAAATCAATTGAAAATCAAAATGCAGTACATTATCCAGTTATACTAAATTAGATCCTATATTTTTCAGTCAATTTAATCAATCAAAAATAAAATATTTGTTCAATATAAAATATAAATATAAATTAATTTAAATTTTTAATTTTTTCAATTTTCAATTTTTTTAAAATAAAATATAAATTAATTGTTATCATACAAATGCAAAAATGAATTTTAATGGTTTTAAAATAAAATAAAATTGAGCCAAAAGTAAAAATATAATCTTAATTAAGGTTTAAACTTAATTTTAGATCTTATTAAAATGTATAAAGATAAGTTCAGTCTAATTATATAATTTACTCTATCTTAATTTTAATTATATACATAATAAAATTTGAAATAAATTAAACAAATTAATGGGTGTTAATTAAAAATTATACATAAGTCTGATATAAAAAAATTATTTATGATAAAAGTTTTTTTTGTCATATTTAATTGCTTAAAAAATAAGCTATTAAGAGCTATATAATTGTGACATGTCATGTTATTTAATGAAGAATATTAACAAATAGCTATAAATATTAATTAAAAATTTAAAAATGAAAAGTAAAAAAGATAAAATTAATAAAACGGAAAAATGAATTTTGACAACATGAAATAAAAAAAAATTGAAGAATGAAATATTGATTACGATAAGGTAATAATATGATAATAAAATTAAAAAAATTACAAGTCATGCAATATACCGGTTAACAAAATATACAATTTTACATGTTTTGCGCAAAGCGAGAAAACAATAGTTGTTCTCATGAATAACTAATAGCTGATAAGTTATTATGGTTTAATGTTAAATTAGAGGTGTTAATTTTTATTTAATTTGAATTTGTTTAAAAATAAAATAATTTAAATAGAAAATATGAAATAATTCAAAAAAATTTGAATTAAATTTGATTAGATTTGTTAATTTTTTGAAATACGATCCATACAAATTTGACTAAAAATAATTTAAATTTAACTTAATTAAAATTATTATAATTAGTTTTCAAATTTTAAAAATATTTTTTATTTAAAAATCAAAATTATAAATGACCTTATTTAAAATATGAAATTATTCAAAAAAATTTCAGTATTTTAATTTAATATTTAATACTGTTATAATTTAAAATGATTAAACTTAAATTATAAAAATAAAAATACTAATAAAAGAACTCGAGATAGCCTGATACCAACTCAACCCCGTTTTATCACCTATATATTAAATCTTATATCTTTGACTTACAAGATCATAATTAAACAAATGAAATTTGGTATTTAATTAATCTTATATTGTCCACCGCAATTGAATGTGTTCCGTATAAATGGTTAGCATGTCCAATTCTATTCTTCATCGATCTTTGGTTGGTAAAAAGAATTAAACATATATCCCACATTACCATCAGCCATATGGAACAATTTTTTTTTTTTAAAACAAGAACAAGTTTATATTTCATTTTGATAAGTAGGAGTATAGTAAGCAGTATCATAAGGCTATAGGCATGGTCTCTGAATAGAGAAAATATCCGGTACATCTATATTTATTGAAAAATTGAAACAAAGCTAATAATATATAATAAACTTCACAAATTAAATATTGTAATCATCATATCTAATATATGAGAGTGAAACAGACTTATAGAATTGAAAGAGAATCACTTATTTATGAAGAGAAAAACTAAAATTGATTCTTTGGATGATTTTTTTATACATAATTCGTTTTGGTTTCACTTTAATTAGATTAGAGATTGAAGCACATGATGCTACAATTATGTCAATTTGATTAGGATCGCTTGATGTACGTTCTAAATTCAATCTCTTAATTTTTACTTTAAAAATAAATCTATTACATTTTAGTTCTTTTTTTTTTTTTTTTTTTTTGAGAGTGTTCGAGTGGGAGGATTTAAACTTAAATTCTTCAATTTGTTATAACATTATGGTAAAAGATTTAATAAGAGGTGGTAGACAATTGATCAGAGAAATTTAGATTGAAAGATTTTGAATTTGAGTTATTTTTTTAAGTAAGTTTAATTAGATCACTTTAAATTATTGACAGATCTAAGTTATTCAACAAATGATGTTGTAAAATAAAATTATGATAAATATTCTGTTTTGAAAATTGAGTAATGTTCTTTCAATTTTTATGTTAATTTTAAAGAAGGAAATTTTATATTTTAAAATTTTGTTAGTATTTTTATTAATTTAAAATTTTAATAATTTCGGATCAAAATAGAAGAAGATATATTAAAAAAAATTGCAAAATAGAAATAGATTTATCTCCTATATTTTTCAAATTTGATAAGTATTAAAATAAATTTCAAATAATTTCATATGAAGTCTTAAGGTGAGGTCAAAACTTAAAACCTCTAAATTTTGTCAATCTAACAAGTTTTAAGCACATTATAGTTGGTGGTGACTTTTGAAGGCAGCATAGTAAACTATTACAATATTTAATGCGTCAACACCAAAATTCAAAATTTATTATTATTATTTTGTCAAATTGAAGAACAATGAAATTAACAATTTCCCAAATAATTATTCATTAGGTTAATAATTTAATGATTCACACTTCATACTCCTTAAAATTGTTCAAACTATATATAATATTTAAAATAGATTGGTCAAGCCCATGATGTGAGACCACCAAGACAAGGGACAAAAAATTAGCACCGATTATTGGAATTTAGTTTGTGTTGCAAGCCTGTTGGCTGTTCTACACACGATCCAATTCTTCACCTTCTGAAAATCAAACATATTGATGATTTATGCTTTATTTAATTATATGTAACAGGATGTAATAGGGTTTTTTTTTTTTATTTGAACCCATTTTAGATTATTTTTAAATTTTAAATTAAGTTGAATTATTTGATTTCTTAAAAGAAAAATATTACTTTAATTTTTAAATATTTTAAATTAAATCTATATTAGCTATATTTAGGCAAATCGATAAATTGAGTTAGGATTGTGATAATATTTTTACATATAAAATTTAAGATAATTTTAGATTTAAATAATTTCAAAAGCTTTTTTCTTAAGTAATTGAATCAAATAAAAAAATATCACTTTTTATTTATAGATAACATTAATTCCATTAATTATGCAGCATGCTGATTATAGTTTAACAATGAGTATTATAGTGCTGTAAACTTTAAAAAAGTCAAGACAATTATAGAGTTTATCGTACAATTATTAATATATTATATATAATTTAAAATTTTATATAATATTTTTATTAATATTTGAAAAGATGGTAATATTTTTATTATATTATATTATATTATATAATTTACCTATCACTTTAGATAATGTTGAACCTGAAAAATATTATTTAAAGTAAATAAAGATTTTTATCATTAAATATTTTATGTAATTTTTAAAATATTTAAATTATGATTTCACTTTTAAATTATAATTTCATTTGAGTATATAATTTATTGATTTTTTAGAATAATTTGTATTTAAAAAATTTCTAAAATAATAGTAAAATTTATTTCAAGATAACCAATAAACTAATTATATATGTATTTTAAAAATTTATATAAATTTAAATAAGTAATAATTTTATTCATGTATAAAATTTGTTTACCACCTTAAATAATTTTAATTCACAAAAAAATTTATCTAAAAAATATAAATTATATATAAGAATTGATAAAATTTTATTTTTTAAAAAATATATTTTCATTATTTGTCGTTTTCTCCTGATATATTAGTAAAATCAATTTTATATTATAATTAATTAGGCTATTTTAGAATTCACCTAATTTAACCACTTAAAGTCAACAACTATACCTAATATGAAAATTTAAAAAAAAAAAAAAACTTTACCTAATATTGGTTACTAGAATTTTATTTTGGTCAGGAAATAATTAAGATCAATATGAAGCACTTCTCAAAAAAAAAAAAAAAAGATCAATATGAAGCAAAGAATATAGACAACTTTAATTCCTTTTTTTTTTTTTTTATAACAGAAAACTTTAATTAGTTTATTAAATAGTTAATTGATGGGTGATGGTCCAACAAAAATATATGGGACCAAGAGGGGACTTTTTTCCTTCAGTGCAAAAAGAAAACTTTTTAGCACACACTCAATTTTTATCCATGCATGCACACTTGCCATGTGAAAGAGATAACACTTGAAAGAAAGAAAAAAAGAAAATAAAAGAGATCCAGGAATCTTTAAAGAGTTTCTATGCATTGCTTTTTTTTTTTTTAGAATAATGAGATTTTTTTTTTTTTTTCACATGGCAATATTAGTGAACCCAATTAATATATAAGAATGTGTATGTCAAATTAAGATACGAGTGTTTTTTCACTTAAAGGAAAAAAGATAAACAACGCACGTATTTTCATTTTTTTATATTTTTTTTGTTTTTTGTTTGTTATTTAAATTTTTAATTATTTGTGGAAAATAAAACTTGTCAAATATATCAAATATAATTATTATAATAAAATATATTTAAAGTTATATTATTATAAAATTAGCATTATAATAGAATTTCTTTATATATCACATTTTTTATATATCTTTTTATATTTTTTATTTATCAATTATAACTTGTACTTTAGTTGTAAATGTAATCTTTCTAAATAATAATGCTACATATAAATGAATATATGTATAAATATTAAAATTAAAATTTTATTACAAATATAATTAAATAAATAATTATAAAAATTATTTTTAAATTTATCTTTAATTAATTTTCAAAGAAATCTAAGTATGCTTACAATAAGTCATGCATCTTAACTATTGCATAACTTGATTTCATTGCCGTGAAAATGTTTACTCTATTTATAATATCAAGTATTGATGAATTTTTTTTATTTGAATTTTAATGGTGTGTGTATTGATGAATCTTTTTCCTGTTTAGATTTTATTACTTACATATAATAAATAAAAATTTCTATACTATTTAGATTAAAATGTGTATTTTATCTATAATATAAAGTATTGATAAATTCTTTTCTTATTTAGATTTTAATGTAGGCGTATGCATTTTTTTTTCCTATTTGGATGTTATTACTTACATATAATAATTAAAATTCTATATATTTAATAATGAGTGTATTAATGAATCTTTTTTCTATTTAGATTTTAATGTTTATATATGATAAATAAAAATTGGTATACCTAAACTAACTTTTAAAACAAAGTTATTTTGATTGATTCAAAAGTTTTACTGTTAATCCATACTTTTAATATAATAAAAATAATATAATATAATATAAATATATATACAATATAGGTATGTATAAGTTTTTACCTAATCTTTTAAAATAAATTAGGAGTTAATATGGATAATCTTTTTCGCGTCATATTAAGTTCACCTCATTATAATCAAAGGTAGAAAATTGATAAATAAACTTAGAGAAAAAAATAAATTCTTGTTTGGCTCCATGATTAAAATTATATAAGAATATAAATAAATAAACTCATTAGCTAATAAATAATTTTATGAATACCATTCCTCGATAAAATGGAAAGAACATCGTCCAATTCTAATCAAGATAACAAATTAAAATCTCAAAATTAACAGGAAAACATGACACTTAATTTGTTCACTCTAGAGTTCATTCATTATAACTAGAGTGATAATTTCTAGTCCAATCACATTCAAAAAAAAAAAGAAGAGTAATCGTGTTTAAGAAAAAGTGATTTGAATTTGGTTTGATTTGAAAAAATTTAAAATGATTTGAATTTGAAATGAACTCAAAATTTTCGGATAAAATTAGATTCAAACCTAACTCGATTAGCAGGTCATTTAAATTAATTTGATAATCATACGATTTGAATTTGACTGAATTTAAATTATAACAATATTAAAATTAAAATATTATTTTTATTTCAAAATATCAAACTATGAGTAATCTAACTCAATTCATTTGTCCTTTAACTTGATATATTAATTCTTTCATATTTTAAAGTGACTTATCTCAAAAATAATCCAATTTAAAAATAATTCACCTCAAATTTATTGACGTGATCCGACCACCTCTAATTGCAACGCACGATTGATTGAGGATGAGAGAAGGATGAAGATCAAGTCGTTGCTTTCTTATAATGACTCCTCGAAACAGGAATGATTACAATCATATAATTGGGTTCCAAATCTATGGTTCAATGAACTACTGGTATTCCAAAAGAAACTCGATCTTAATGATGAACACATCCCATTAATGGACCAAACAAGAAAGGGACAAAGGGCGCTCTGCAAGAAAAGCATAAAGAGAAGGAGAAAAGAAGGCCGGTGGTCAAGTCAGCGATCCCATACAGTGCCATACAAATAAGCAATAATGATATGATGGGTATCTATCATACCACAAAATTTCCTAAGGAGCACCACTGTGTGACTTTTCTAAAAGCTTTATTTTCATTTGTATGGATAAGGAAATAGATGAGATGAACACAAACCTTTTTTTTTTTTTTTTTTTTTGTTGTTGTTTTCCAAGAGTTAAGATGGAAGAAACCTAAACAGGATTCAAAGATTTTTTTTTGGTTGGGGGGGGGACTATGACTCACTTTGTCTCTCTAACTTGGACAAATTGTTTAATTTTGTGCAAATTAATTTTTAAATTCATTTAATTAGGTAAAATATTTTTATTCCTGTGCAAATAATTAGGGTTGAGCATTCGATTGGTTCAGTTCAAACCGAATCAAAATTTTAAAAACTGAATAGATCAAATTTAGTGTAAAGTAAAACCAAATAGACTAAAAATTAAAGGAAAATCGAAGTAAACTAAAACTTAATAAAATCAGTTTGGTTTGGTTTAGTTTTCAATTTTGGGATCTCATTGAGTTTTAATTATGATAAATTAGTTTGAACATTTTTTATTTTATATATACTTTTAATGTTAGTTTTTGAACAATTTATCGTTACTTTTTTAAGCTCAAATTAAAAGACAATCGAAAAAAAAATCACAAATTGGTTTATTCAATTTTCTCAATTATAAATCGAATTAAAATTAAAAATCAAATTTCTCTATTTTTCTAAATCAAACCGAACTAAACAAAACAAATTCACTTAATTCGGTTCAATTTTTTGATTTCGATTCAATTTTTCTCACCTATGCAAATAACTCTAATTTTGACTTACTTGAGCACGGCTTACATTTTTTTATTAGGGTATTTCTGATAGATTCCTTATTTACTCCATGTCACCCTTTTTATTGCTTTCGACATGTATTTGAGCACTGTTTGTTCGAGCGATGCTGGTAGTATAAGCAGATGTTTAATCGGATAAAAATAAAAAAATAAATATTTAATCAATTAAAATTAAAAATCATGTGTCAAAGTAACCTTTTATGAAAAGTAAATATTTTGTTAATTAAATATTTGATTAAAAAATAAAAAATTAAATATTTACTTGATTAAAATTAAAAATTATGTATCAAAGCAACTTTAATGAATATGAACGATGAGTAAGGCAAATATACTCAGACAACAACTAGGCCAAATATTAGACAATCAGATATTGAGCTAAAAGCCACAGCCTTAAAGTTTATATGAGTACGCAATTAAGCCCTCAAGCTAATTTTAATGTGTCTCCCGCCTTTTTTTTTTCTTTTTTTTTTTTTTGATAAGTATAGATAAAAATTAATCAAGAAATCTGATCAGTATAATCACGAGAAATCCAAGCCCACTAATACGTTTTATCTGCTTCAAGTAGCACTTTGTTTCTTTGAAATATTTGTGGGTGTTGATTTCTTTATATTTTATTGTGCATAATAAAGCTAAAACATGGATTATAAGCATTTTGTTAAAATGATTTTGACATCACTTTTATGAAAGATATTTTAACCATGTTTATAAACTTAAAATTAAAATTAGTAGCAACTCCGTGCATTAAGCGATATAATTATAATAGTAAAATTAAATATATTTATTTTTATTGAATAATTAGTTAATTAATTATATAATTAAAATTAATGTATAAATAATAATTAAAAAATATTATTATTGTATAAAAATTATCAAGTAAATGAAATAATTAAAATAAAAATTTTAATTAAATTAATATAATAAATTTTAATAATTATACAAATTTTAATATAAAAATAAAAAATTTGTAGTTTTATTTTTTTCTTTTATTGATGATATTTTTATTTTTTCTTTATACTACTTATTATGACTGTGAAAATTTTCTTCTATTATTAAATTTTAAATTATTTTTATGTGAGGAATTTTTTGTGTTATTAAATTTTTAATATTTTTTTATTAATGAAAGCAACTAAATACTACATTAATCTCATAAAAGATAACTTACTTTATTTTATCATTAATTTTTTAACTTTTTAATATGCATCTATTTAATATGTCTTGTTATCAATAAATATGAATTACAATTATTTAATTGTAGTTGGAATAATATAGACTATTCTATTTAATGTAAGAGTATATTAAGAAAAACACAGGTAAAATTAATTGTTCAATTATATTAATTAAAATTTCTCAATCTATATAAAATAGAAATAAGTATATTTTTGTGGGCGGATGAAATATCTAATTATTAAATTATTGGCCATATGACAAAATAAAAACATATTATAAATTGTCAAAAATATTATGTTTCTAATATAGTTAAAGATAAATATTTGGTCGGTTTAGTTTATTTGATTCCCTTTTTTTATCAAAATCAAATAAATTGAATTGTATATTTTAAGAATCAAATTGAATTGAAATTTTTTGAAAAATTGAATAAATTAAACAAAATAAACTGAATATTATTTATTGATAAATCAAACTAAATCAAATTTATAAAATTTCAGTTTGATTTGATTCGATTTAAATAAATTACATATATTATAAACTAGTTTGAATCAAATTGATTTCATTTATTAATAATTTTAGTTTGTTTAATTTATTAAATTTTTTATGTGAAAAATTGAATCAAAAACAAAAATCATAAATAAATTTTTTTAAAAAATTAAAACTAAATGGAATTGATTTACACTAAAAAATCGAACCGAATCAAATAAATAATATCAATTCAGTCGATTTTTTTAGTTTGGTCAAATTTTTGCTTACCCAAATCTTATTTTAAATTGAATTTAAAATCAAAATTAAATTAAATTTGAAGTATATGTGTGTGTGTGTGTATATATATATATATATATATAGACACACACGTGATCAAACCATCAAGTTAAAGTTTTAATTATTTCTAAGTAAAAGGTGTAGATTCCATGGCCCTTTTAGTATGCATCTAATACATTGTGTACTTAACATTTTTTACTGTTGAATCATTATAAAATAATCATATAATGATTTATCATATAAAGTGTTTTGTGAGCTCTACTATTGTAATCAATCAATGACATTAACTTATTTTCATTCAACGGCTTATAACATTCTAGGTATATCATATCATCTTCAAGGTATATAAAAAAAAATGCCTCGAATTTTGTGATTTTGTCAAACAACAATCTCACTTTCCCATCTTGGTGCATGCAAGTTTCTAACCTTTTTTTAAAATGAGTAAAAGAAAAAAAAGAAAAAATAATATAGAAAAAAATGATTTTAATTTTCCATTAATTGAAAATAAAAATAAAATAAACAAAAAAAGGAGAATTACGATGAATTTATATTTTTTCTCTTGATAATTCTCTATTAAAGAGGAAAAATAAATTTATTTTACTCTATCTTCTTTATCTAAACATAAAAAAATAAAATAAAATGAAAGATCTCTCTTTATTTTTTTTTTCCTTTTTAAATAATTTTTCAAACATAGAGTAAGTTCTTAGGACTTCTCAACACTAATCTTTGTCAATTTTCTTACATATAATTATGATGCAGTCTGATTTTTTTTATTATTTTTCTATCCACTAACCTTTAATTAGGGTTTAAACAATCAAAATTTGGATTTCAAAAGCAATATTTTTAAAACGAATCAGAGCTTGAACCAATCCACTAGTCAGTTCTCGATTTAGCTTGTTCAACCAATTCAACCGATCTAATTCAAAATGGACAACAAGAACATCTTTAGAAATGAAAATAGAGACAATAAGCACAAGATTATATTCAACCATTCTTTTAGTATAAATCCATACAACCAAATAAATTTTGAATCCATACACAGTTTCAAAAAAATTTTGCAAAACCATCAATTATAAAAGGATTTGATGAACAATTAAACTTTGCATAAGAGTAGATGCAAAACCCTATCAACAGTGAAGAACTCATATATATTTTCCAAGAAATCCAAATTTACCAATAAGATATATTTGTCAAATTGAAATCTCTCTCACAAACACAAATATATATTATTACAATTTAAAAAAAAAAAAACAAAAGAACAAGAAAAACATAAGCTAGTGCCTAGTGTCTCATCTTCCTTCTCATCACCGTCATCATCATCTTCGTTTATTTTTCAACATCAAGAGGAGATTTGTTCGACTTTCTTGTCATCATGATGGTGGGCCACCTTCAGGGTGGAGGAGATCTATTTGACTGCCTAAGGCTTGGTGGCTTCAACCACAATGATGGAACTAAGCAAGAATGTTTAGTAAGGTAGAAGAGGGAAGCCAAAAGAGGGAATTTCAGTATCAATGGAGAGACTTGTCTTTGTTTGGGATAACAATTGAGAGAAGGATGTTTTTAGGGATAGTGTTTTTTCATTGTCCAATTTATTAGGCATAACTAAATCAAATCATTGGCAGATTTTTTATTTTATCGTCTGAATAACCAATTCGATTCTGAAAATATTATTCAAAAGACTTGACTAAGCAAATTGGTCAAGTTGGTTTATTTAATTCAATTTTTTAATAAAGTCGGTCAAATCAAATTTTATATTTTATAAATTGAACTAAACTAAAATTTTTTAAAAAGATCGAATAAATCAAAATCGATTAAACCGAATTTCACAAACATACAAGACTAAAAACCTATAAAATTTTGATTTAATTCAATTCAATTTAATTTAATTACATTTATTTTAAATTTGGTTTGATTCAAATTGTTTTGATTTATTAATAGTTTTGATTTATTCTATTTTTTATATAAAAAAATGAATCGAAATCGAAAACTAAATTTTTTTAAAAAATTAAAATAAAATAAAATCAATTAAATTAAATCGATTTGGTCAAATTTTTTTTTAGTCTGATTTTAGCTCACCCCTACAAAAGACAATTAAAATTATGTTCATCAAATGACATAAAATAAGGAAAAAAAAACCTCAAAATCAGCCAGGAGCCAACCGTCTTCTTTTGGATCAATGATGATGGCATCATAACCTCAAGGCTCTGACTAGTTGCCGGTGAAATAGAATCTCGCCAATGGTTCATCTATTCCTTGAACCATCACCATTCTTGAAACCTAACTCTCATGTGACCGTTTACTTTGAACTACTACAAATTTCAAAAGAAATAAAAAAAAAATTACAAATAAAAAAAATTAAAAAAGAACAATGTCTTTGCCAGCATTAAAGATGAAGCATCTTCCATTTCATAGCCATATTCATTGCTGAAGCTCTCTTCCGTCATTTCGTCCTCCATCTTCTCTGCTTCCTCTTATTCGCCTGTTGTTTCCATTATTATTATTATTCAACAAGTCTCGATTTCTTCCCTTTTTGCAATCTCTAAACATTGGCTCATCCTCTTCTAAAATTTGTTGGTAGAGGAATTTTCTATTAAGAAGCAAATTCAATAGAATTATGTTATAAACAACAGATTCAACCCAACCCATTCAACAAACTCAAACTCTATTTTCACTAATCAACAAAATTATGCTTGAAACAATAATCAAACTTTGGGTTTCAAAAACAACAATCAAAATCGAAGTTTCAAAACAATAAATTCAATAAAAAAAAGGTAAAAATGCAAAATTCTTACAACTAGGACTTTGAAAATGACATCTCTATACTCTTCCTTCCTCACCACAGATACCATGGCCAAGGGGATGTACTTGGAGCAGTGGTGAAATTAAAAATTAGTGTCGAAGGGACATATTTACTTGAAGTTGCTGGTGATTGCCGCGAGCGGCAACGAGATAAGAGGAGGAGTAGATGGATGGAGAAGAGAAGGTAATCTATTTTTGAGGGGAGGAAAAATTATTTTGTAAGGTCCAAAATCCAATTTTCTAAAATTTCACTGATTAAAATTATTTTAAAAATATTTTTCTCTATTTATATATATAATTATGAATTTTAATAATTGAATAATGATTAGATATATTTTAACGTGTTTAATGAGATTATTTAATATATATATATATAAGCATTTTAAGGAGAAATTATTTTATGTTAAATAAATTATTATTTTAATTAAGGCTATGTTATTTAATATGAATTAAGTTTAAAAGGTTATGTTTAATGGATGTTTATATTTAAGAAATTAAATTTAAATGAGTACATGATAATATTTAATATTTTTAAGATGATTATATATGAAGAAAATATATTTAATGATTAAAGGATTTAAAAATATGAAATTAATTATTTACGTATGAATTTTATTGAGATTTAAGGAAATTATAAAAAATATTTTAAGTTAATATGAGTATATGATTTAAATAATTTTAATGTTAATTACATTGTATAAATTAACTATATTAAGTAAGTATTTAAGAAATTTACAAAATTAATTTAGTTAATATGAGTATATAATTTTAAATAATTTTGATATTAGTTATATTATATGAATAAATTATGTTAAATAAATATTTAAGGAATTTAAGTAATTTATGCTAAAGATATTAAGTTATTTAAGTTTATTTGAGCTATTGATTAATTTGATTTATTAAGAATGTTATGTGAATTGATTTAATTTAAAGTAATTAACTATGAGAAATAAAGTTATCTATGTGAAGAATTTTTATTAATTTTAAGAAATCAAATTATTTAAGATATATTTTTATATCATGAGAAGTAATTAATTATTGATGATATTATTATTTAATTTAAATAAAATTTCATGTTAATAATTTAATTTAGATATTTTATTTATATGTAAGATAATTAATTTAATTTATGTATTCTATCAAAGTTAATTTAATTATGGATAGAGAAATTTAATGTTATGTGATGCAGACTTTAATTATGAGAATTATTATTATTCTTTTAAAAAAGAGAAAAAGTAAAAGAAAATAAAAAATGAAATTAAAAAAAAGAAACCAAAAGCCAAGTGAGAGTGGGGGAGGTTATATAATAAGATCCCATCCTCCCCCCCCCCCTTTTTTTCAGCATGATCAAAATGGAGCTATTTCGATTTGGATATGCTTTTTTTTTTTTAAAAAAAAAAAAGGGTTTGGGGGTCTTTTGCTTCCTTCAATCTCCCTCTCTTTTTCTAGACATCCATGGCAGCAGGGGCTAAGGGACTCCTATTGCTTCCTCATCTTTTTTTTTTTTTTTTGTCGGTTGAGGAGTTTCAATCTATGTCAATCCCTTCTAGTTTCGTCACTAACTTAGGGTCGAGCTCAATAGTGATTGTGGCTTTAAGAGCTAAGAGGGCAAGGCAATTTGTAGTAAGAGAGTAAATGAGTGATTTTTTTTAGAATAATAAAAAATATTTTTATTTATAAATAGTTATACAACATCTATAAAAAAATAATATTATAATCTAGAGTATCAATGTGAACTTGATCTTCAACACTGGTAATACTTACATATTGATTTAACTCTAAAATTATGATTCTATTTTCATTATGAATATTCTTCAATAACTCTGCATTTTTGTTAAATATAAAAATCTCTATCAGATATGGTGTTATAACGTGATGTAGATTGAAATTCGTATAGTATACCAAAATAAATTTGAAAAACGATACTTAATAATATATCATCGTCATATATTAATAAACAATTGATATCCCTCAAATCACTAAAACTCTCAAAAAAGATAAAAACTCTCACAAAAAAAAGACAAATAAATTGCATTCATTGTCCCTATACATTGATTTGCAACGGAAAAATACGTCAACTATTATTTTTTCTCAACAGTTGCCATTGACACATTTTCCTGACCTTCACTTTACTGAAAATCCTACATGGTTTCTGTTTAATGTTATTTTTAGTGTCCTAAAATGTTATATTAGATGAAATTTCCAATTTCACATGTCTGACTTAAATTATTTTATTTTTTTCCCTATTCTTTTATATTTTCTCTCTCTTCATTCTTAATTACAGTCAAAATCTTTAGTTCTCTTTATTGTCTCTTTAGTTGTAATTGCAATCAAAATTCTTAGTCAAAATTCATTTGTAATTACTGTCTTGGAACATTAAAAATAACATTAAATAGAAGTCATGTTGGATTTCTAGTGAGGTGAAAGTCAAAAAAATATGTCAGAGACAATTGTTAAAGCAAAGTAATAGTTGATGTATTTTTCTATTGCAAATCGAAATATAGAAACAACAATGAAATTATCTCCTAAATTTAGGAACAACGAGTGCAATTTAGTCAAAAGAGATAAAATAATAAAATTAAAATAAAAGATCTTAAAAGAGAGATAAAATAAAAAAATTTGACAAATAAAATAAGAACAACCCATTTTATTAAAAAATTAAAAAAACAAAAAGAAAATGAGTTAGCAATAGATAAAATATATTGAAGGTGGCCCAAAACACTAAAAGGGAAGGATTGTTTTTAGAGAAAAGAGATCGCTGATATTTTTTTTGTTAAAGTCTTTCGGTGGAACCTTAACGAGTGAAGTTGTAATAAGGGAAAGAATAACAAGAAACATTGCTAAGTTGAAAGGAGTTTAGTCATAGAGGTGGACAAAAGAAGAAGAAGACGACGACGGATTGAGGGCATCAAGTTGAGGAAGAAGAGGAACGCGCAGCAGTCGTATAAATTTAATTTACCGTCACATTGCTAGTGGTCGTTTTATCCAGCGAAGAGAGAGAGAGAAAAAGAAGTATTAGTGAGTAAATTACACGTGCAAATGTTTTAATTGATAAATTTAAATGAACAACTAATAAAAAATAAAAATTATAGGGTTGAATTTAACAAGTCAAAATTAATATTTTAAAAATCAAATTAATTAATAAATTAGTTAATTGATTAATTTTGATAAATTCGTTCAATTTAATTAATTAGATTTAACTAATTTTAAAATATCAATAAAATAATTTTAAAATTAAAAATATTAAAAAATAGAAATATAATTATAATATTTAAAATAAAATTTGAAATTAATTTAAAACTAATAAAATATGTTAATATTTTAATTTTTAATTTTTAATAAAATATGTTAATAAAATATTATTCAATTAATTCAACCCATTTTTCAAAATATTGATTAAAATAGACTAATAATGGTAATTTAAATTCAATTTTTTGCGTATCAGTGTAATTCTAATGCAAACTTTAAAGATTATCAAAATAAGCTTAAATTAGAAATTAACACATATTTATGTGCAATTATTTTTATTGAAATTTGTGTTAGAAGATGTTGAATATTTATGTATTTTACTATTCTAACTATAACAATATGGTGAATTTTACAACAATATTTTTTATAATATCGTTAATTACGTAATTTTAATTTAATAGTAAATAATAACTTCATTTAATTTAGTGGTACTAATGTTATGTAATTTAATGGTGGATAATAATTTTTATTTAATTTAATAATAAATTATTAATTACGACATTATAATATAATAATGTATATGACACTATAGTATTCACCTTACACTGTTGCTCTCTCCATTTCATATTAATAGTTTTGTATGAAAATTAAAAAACTATTAAATAAGCTATATTTTAGAAAAAAATGACTAAATTATATTTTTTTTATAAAAATACTCATATTAAATACATTAATTATACTTAATAAGGATAAAAGTAGAATTGAAAAAAATTAAATATTTATTACTATTTTAAAGTGACAAATATTATAAAATAAAAAAAATTTCAGAAAATAATAGTTAATACGAAATAGACTGAGTATTAATTTTCCTAATATATAAATTAGATTAACATTTAAAATTTACCACCTCCACACTGATATGCAAACAAATTTGAATTTAAATTGCATTAGACGTTAAGATATTACCAATCACGACCCAGTCTTTGACAACCAATCTCCAAATAGTCTTAACAAAAGAAAGACAACATTCAAAAGAATTCCTACGCGCAATGCAATTGGCCGTGTCCTTTTTTCTTTTGGCGTTCAACATACCGATAAAAAAAGACAAAAACTTCATTCGAAAGCTGTACAGAAGAGAAAGAAAAGTCAACTTTTTGTTCTCTTTGGTTTAGATTTTCGCTTATTTTCTCACATACCAAACGCCCAAACTCAAACCCAGGAATCAAAACTAGAAACCCAGTTTGAAAAATGCCGAATTGGGAACTGAAAAACTGCTGCAAGGACGACCAGGTCGCCTTCCTTGTCACTATCGGTGTCTTCTCCCTTGTTATCCTCGCGGTAAGATTCTTCTTCTCCGTTTTTGTTATTTTTGTATGTTGAAAGCTTAGAACTCTACAAAATTAACTGGTTTCTTTATATAGGTTTTCAAGATAATTGAACTGTTTTACATAACCTTTTAGGTTTGATCTGTAGTAACGTTGCTTTTCTGCACTTGTCATAGTTTTTTTGAGCTTTACAATGGTAGGGCATGAGGTGTATATCAGGTTTTTCAAAACCTTGCTAAACTTTTTAATTTCAAAACCGTGCTAAACTTTTTAACTCGGATAATGAATAACATGAACAAGGACAGACCAATTGAAAATATAATGAAAAGGGCTGTTGAAATATGGATTCGAGGTGATCATATAGAACTAAAACTATAGTATTGTGGAGTTTAACAATTTTAATGGAATGCTTTTAGTTTTGCTTCACAAAAATGAGCTCTTCTTGTCCAAGCATTACTTAGAAATTGGTAACTATGCAGTATTCTTGTAGTATTTACATCTTCCGTCCCACGAAGTGTTAGGCTGCACTACTGCAATCTATACTTTGATCAACCTTTTATGTTAGAAGAAAGGAGTTTACTCTGGGATTCTTAAATTATTTTCCTTGTTTAGGGGTTTCTGAGGTGGGATCGATGGTTGATGATTCAACTTGGTTAAATCCCTTGCTAGGAAGATTGCGATAGCAAAGCGGGAACAATGAAGCATGGAAACCCCTATGAGGTTGGGTCAGAGCTAAACATGTCTTGAAAATGTCTTAGAAACATTAAAATTGCTTGTTACTAGTAATATTTTTTCTCATTCTAGCTATAATAACAAAGGAAAGATGGGGAAGTAGGAGGTTTAAATTGGAGTTTAATTATAGTCATAGAAAGAATGGATTTGAAGGTTTAGTAAAGGAAATGGGAGACATAAATGAGAACAAATCTTTTGGTGAAAGTATGTTATGTTATTCTTAGAGCTGATTGGCACAAGAACTGTTGAGGTGAAACTTTTAGGTTCCATGATATTGAAATTAACTGCACCATTATGCATATAGAGATATATGTTTTTCATATTTTGTGTGCTACACTTATAGAAAATGCTGTATCCACACTTCATGTCATGTTATGATTCCCTTCCAATTTCCTTCTGTGCTAGTCAGAGATGGATTCATGTTGCAAGGTTTAAATAATTAATATGGTTGCCAATTCAGCCAAAAGTACAAATTCATACTAATGCAATTTATTTTGGAACATATACAGTGTCCTGATATTGGTTTCATTAAGACTCTGTTTGCTTGACTTGTCCTCTGTTTTTATTGTTGGTCTTCTTATTGTCATAGCTATGGAGGACAGTTGTAATGACCCCTTTTAAGCTCATCACGGTATTTTTGCATGAAGCTAGTCACGCGATTGCTTGTAAACTCACGTGTGGTGATGTAAGTGTATTAAGCATTTGTTTCAAATTTTCAACATCTAAAGTCATGATGCTTTTCCCCAACAATGCTAGTTCACGTTCTGCATTCTCTTGATCTTTAGTTAGGAATGCTCAAATGCAGTTATTCTTATGCACTCTAATATACAGGTGGAGGGAATTCAGGTTCATGCAAATGAGGGGGGAGTAACGCAAACACGTGGTGGCATATATTGGTTGATCTTGCCTGCTGGATGTAATTCTCTGATATCATTGAAACTTTATATTTTATCTTAATGTCTGCTTATTTAAGTAAGCATGGATATAAAAGGGAAGGACATACTAAATTGGCCATTTGTTTGAAGTAAGAATTTAGTAATAGCATACAGAGACCATGGATCAGGTCAAGGTTGGGGTCGTGTGTAATGGTAATAGGGCTATCATAGCCATAACATAATGGTAATAGCCTATAACTATGCAATTTTTTTTAAAAAAATTATAAAATATTTCAAATTAAAAAATATTGACATAATTTACTAAAACTAAGAATTACAACTAACAAATGAGCATAAAACGCCATAGATAGACATAACATCTATACTTTTTTACCACAACTAATAATCAACTTAAATAAGGAGTGTTACTAGCTAAATACAAAATAGAGGATAAAGATTTTACCTTATTAAAACCAGAAAAGAGTGTCTAGAGGATCTAGAGTATTTTTGTATTTTGATTTTGTGATTTTTGATCTTCATTTGCTTATAAATATTGATTATATTATGATGGTGGATGGTGAAACAAAGAATTCATTGGGTTAAGCTACTGAATAAAAATGTTGCTCAATTGCAAGTTGGAAGGTGATTAGGTTGATGATGTGCTATTTGGAGAGGGACAATTCAAATCATATGAATTGGGAATATATGGTGCATAATCTGAATATCCATAATTGCTTGTGCAAAGTAGCATCGTTTGAGGAGTCACCGACATAAGTGAACATGGAACCATCCCTAAAAATGTCAAAAAAAGAAACTGAAACACATCAAGATGTGCTTATGAGATGTCTTTTCCTCTGTTAGATGCATCATTGGAACTATCAACATCACCTTTGTCTTTTCCTCGAGACAAAAAAGATAAGTTTGAAAAGGATGTGGATTTAATTAGGTTATTTGATTGATTTGTATTTAAAAATGGCCTTACAATAGATAGGACTATATCTAATCATGCCAAATTAAACACAAATCACAAGCAACAGGGAAAAGAAAATTTCAAATGCTCCTCTCATCCTTTTCCTTTCATGATATCAGATTGAAAAAGTAGGGTTTCCTGCGATAAGTAGATATGTTTTTTTTCTTCACTCTCTCTTCTCTTTCCATTCTCCTATCCTCTCCTTTTCTCTTCTTGAAATCAGTCCACTGAACTTTTTTTTTTTTTTCTCTCATCTTCTTCTTTTCCTCTCCTTCCTATGTAATCAATTCATCTCTACTTTTCTTTTTCTTTGTTTTTGTTCATCTTCATCTCTCACTTCTACAATATGTCTAAAACAAGAAAGAGTTTTAAAACTTTTTTTTTCTAAAATACTTGAATAGAATAGTTGTGTTAGTTTTACTTCGATTGAGTCCATTTAGAATTTAGTGGAATTTAGAATTGTGGGTTAACACATTTTAAGATTCTTATTTAGCTTTTTTTGAACTTATAAAACAGTAGTGATGCCAAAATTTTTAATGGTTTATGATTTTATGTTATTGATATTGGAACTTTTAAATTTATGTTACAACTATGAACGATTAATATTATTTGAAAGTATATATATTTTTATTCACGATGCACCTGCATATTTCTCGCGCTTCGCACCTAAGCTCTAGGACCTTTTTACGCCAAAGTGGGTCTTGTGCCTTTGACAACTATGATCGATATCAATATAACGAGAATTGGAACTAGGCCCTTTTCTAGCTATTTGTGTATCGCAATCACCACCACCACTGTTGTCATTATCATTATCATCATCATTACCATCACCACCTATGCCTTATTCAATAGAGACCTGTCATTTTTTTATTTTGAAGCTAAGAGTTCACTGGTAAAAAGGTTGAGGAGGTGGCGGTCACGCATCAAGGTGGAATTGGAGGGGCTGTTCTATGTGTGGATGAAGAAAAAGATGGGGTCATAGTTGGAAGTTTGCAAGAAGAGTAACTTGATAGGGTTTTCGAAGTTGCAGTGGTTTCTTTGATTTGGTCCTTAGAAGCAATAGCAATGGCGAGGATTCCTTTTTCTTCTTAAATCATCACCATTACCATACCAATAATAATAATGATAAAATAGAAAAATCAAATATGAAGGCGAAGAAGAGTGAGATGGTGAAGGCTGGGTTAGGAGCTATCTTTGATTTGGGTTAGTGAATAAAAATTATTGGACAAAGAAAAAGAAAGAAATGATGTGACGAAGTGGTGAAATAGTGTTTTCAAGGGTCGGTTTGTTGACATTGATGTTGATTTGAACAAGAGATTAAGCATTTTTTTGGTACCTTTTAGCTCAAGTGGTCAAACTTTTGCACTAAAATTTGAGCGTTTCCTCATTTTGTCTTGTTCGACCGTTACGGGTATGCAGAATATTTCAAATTTTTGTTTTTTCATGCTTTGTCTTGAGAATATAGGTTTGTGCTTTTATCAAGAAAGTTAAGTGAATACGTCTCCAATTTATGCTTGTCTTAGTTTAAAATGCTTATACTTACGTGGGTTCTGCATCTCTATATATCATTTGTAGTTTGGTGATAAAATTTGATGTTGATATTGGTATGGTAAGAGTAGGAGAATTAATGAATGTGGAGAGGTGGGGGGGCAAAAAAAAAAAAAAAGAGACAATTCCATTATTTTCTGCTACAATGGGTCTTGTTAAGGGCAATGTGGTCATTAAATAAAAGTTCGTGGGAATGAAAAATTTAATGTAGGAATAAGAGTAAAATGGACATTTTTTATGAATTTAACAGAAGATTTAACAAAATAACATTTTGGTTTAATGGAATTAAAATATGGGAATGTTTTGGTGTAATATATAAAATAGAGAACTGAGTAGCATAATGTGGAAAAACGCCCAGGGTTCAAAGCATTAATCCTTCTATTTTTTCTGAAGTGAATTTGTATTATGATCTCATCATACTGTTGGTGTTTTGTAATGATCCACTTCACACCTTGGAGCCTTTCAACTTTCTTTTTTTGACATTTCTAGAGGTGTTTTAAGGTTCATTTCTAGTGGTAACTTCTCAAATGATGTTACTAGATTAATAAATAATTATGGATATTTAGAGTATGTATCATACATTTTGCATTTATATATTTTGAATTATCTCACTTTAGAGATCTGCTCATCAACCTAATCACCCTTCTAAACTACGATTGAGCAACCTTTTATTCAAGTCAAAGTGAGCAATTTGATCCGATGAGTTTTTTGCTCATTTTCGATTCTGCTTGACATTCTTTTTTCATTTTGTGGTGCACTTTTTTCTACTTCTTATTGGCATTTATAGTGTACAAATTGCCTTTTGGATTCAGATCTTGGTTCATCATTTTGGGGAATGGCTTTGATACTTGCATCTACGAATCTCACTACTGCAAGAATTGCTGCTGGTTGTTTTGCTGTCGCTTTATTGGTTGTGCTCTTTGTTGCCAAAAATGTAAGTTTGGGACATAATAATATTTTATTTCCTGCTCCTACTAGATGTTTTAAGTTTCAGCAGAATGCATATGTTGCTCTTTATTGTTTTGTTAATATTTGTTCGCAAGTGATTTCTCAAACATTTATGTTGCACAAACTTACTAATATTATTCATTATTTTCCAACAGTGGACACTTCGAGGTCTTTGCATTGGTGAGTGTTATTGTATTGCCATCAATTTTTTGTTCTTATGGTGTTCTCATAGGCTTCAATGCTCAACCCACTCTTGCATGTTTGCAAATTCAAATCTCAGGATTCATCATTTTCCTTGCTATTATTTGGCTATTGCAAGAAAAAACAAAAGTACGGATTCTTCGATATGTCATTCTCTTCATTGGTATATATACTTATTCCATCATATCTTCCGGTTTTATTCTTAACTTGCTTCTATATAATAATTTCACTGTTAAGATGAATACAAAAAAGTATAACTTATACTCAGTCAATTGTCACAGGAGTAATGAACAGCTTGTTCTCAGTTTATGGTACATATTCTTCATTCATCTTTTCTAACTCTTATTTTTTGGTCAAGTGGGATGTTTCAAATACTAACTGCAAATAATTGCAGATATTTATGATGATCTAATATCTCGAAGAGTTCACTCTAGTGATGCTGAGAAGTTTGCGGAACTTTGCCCCTGTCCTTGTAATGGTGTTGGATGGGGAATCATTTGGTAAAGTTTTGGCAAGAGCGTCTATTTTTTAATTACATATTTGAAGCAGGCAAGAGCTTAGATAATTGATTACAAGAGATCATACATGTAAAGATGGTAAATGCTTCAACAATTCTGCATTTATGTTTTTTATTCTGACATAGTTCAAACGTGACAATTTGCAGGGGAATGATATCATTTATTTTTCTTTGTGGAGCCATATATCTTGGACTTGTGATCTTATCTTGAGGTATAATCTGTTTCTCTAAGAATTTTTAGTTGTTTTTCCAGTAAAATGAGAGTGATATGGCTTGAACTTCAGAATTTCATCCAAACCCCAAGTGGCCCTTACCTAGCCAAGGTGGTGCAAGGAATTGGTTCAAAACTTCTTTGTGAAGTATTTAGTGGGGTTTTCAAGCATTTCATTTAACATCTAAAGACGTCATGACGAAGTGAGGAAGAGAAAAAAAGCCCTCGCAAATGCTGAAGTCCATGGAGAAATAAATATAGGAGTTATTTGAGATCTTGGAAAAGTGGTTCAAATTTTAAATGTTATGTCTTGGCTAATTCCCTGTGGAATTAAGTATATACGATCTCTGCGCGTCTCTCTGCAACCTAATTGTTTTTGTGTGAGAGTGGATTTAGTTTGCTTGAAAGAATTGAAACTAGTGTTGGGTCTTGCAGTTCTTGGTTTAAGACTAAGTTTACAGGCAATGCTTTATCATAACTTATAGCATTTTGAAGTACCCTGTGATAGCATATCAAACTATACGCATGACTGAAATCTGAGGAATAGTCCTACACCTCTGGTGCTGTCCATAGTTGCTTATTAACCTCCTTTTTCTCTACCCTTGCCTTTCCAGGTTTGGACTCGGGATCAAATGCTTATTGACATATTGGAGGCGTTTCCATGTTTGATATTGCCTCTTCTTCGACATCTCTACTTCTTAAATATTGTCATTTAATTCATCTGGCATTTTAACGTTGTAGTTTTTTAGTGGTGTACATGGTTTCATTCTTTTAACCCTTTCTAAGAGGGGTCTCATATCAATGTATGATTTGTTTGTACAGGAAAAGATACATTCCAATGTAGCGATTTGTTATTTAGATTAATGCGAGACCAAATTTACTGTTTTCATATTGCATATGCATTCCTCTTGGGTACCAAATGATACTAACGTATACACAAGTACTCCCAGATATACGCTGTGATGAGTTTCTTTTCTTTCATTGCCATTAAGTACCTGGCTTACGTTAGACAAATGCAAATGCCTTACAGTTTCTATCGACTGTTGTCTTTTTTTTGGTTGAGACTTGCAGCTAATATACATCTGATATAGAGAACCAAAATATCATCATATCAAAAAGCAATCATAATTTCTAAAAGCTTTTCACAATAGACTTTTCTTTAATATTGAGAGGAAAATCTTACGGTGTCATATTCGAATCCACAATAGATATGTCAGAAAGCAATCACAACTTCTAAAAGCTTTTCACAATAGATTTTTCTTTTAATATTAAGAGGGAGATTTTGTTTGAGAACCCGCGACATTAGGATTGCTAGATATCCCTCAGTCAATTATCACTTGGCTAGAGGATCACTTGTAGACTTATGAGCTTACAATAACAAAAATTATGTGAAAAATTGTAACTTCTTGATGCATTTTTATAGACATGATGCCACGCTACTAACAAAAGATTGACTTGGCATTTAGCTTAGCACTTAAATTACCGAATTATAATAAGATATATCCACCGCACTCAACTCAACTCTAAACATCATTTACCTAAAGAACCTAGAGACGATAACACCATATATAAAGTAAAGATCTAACAAACACGATAATCACAATTTCAATCCATATCTCTTTATTGTTCTTAGATGCAAAAAAAATTTCTAAGCCGAACAATCTCACATGCAAGCTTTAAAAAAATATATACCAAAATGAGCCAGTAAAGTATCAGATCACAGAACTTTCTGTAACTGTATGTGAAGCTCACAAGGAATGGAAAACATGACCCTTTCAGCAAAAAGGAAAACAAAGAAAATCCTGACATGAAACATTCACATGAACTTTAAATTTAGACCTCAAAACAAATTGAAGAGAGGAAATTGTATAGTAAATCAAGCTAAAAAAAATCTAAATCTTTTTATTTTGGTTATAATATAAATGAATAAATTTCAAAAGTGCAACCTATATTTGGGAACATATAAATGAATAGTTCCCAGACAATAAATATTCATTTTTACAGAATAAGTAATTAAAACACACCAAAAACAATTACCACATGAAGTAATTATATGAAGATAAATAACCATGCCATAACTTTGGCATACAAGAAAATCATGGGCAACCCTCATATCAAATAAATTCAATAACTCTAAAAATTATTGACTTGAAGGATTCTTGATTCTTGTGTAGCATTAATTTGTATGCTTAAAAAAGCATTCTGTATGGAAGCATGATGAGACCATTGCAACTTACATTTACTAATATAATAAGAAGGATAAAATACTAATTCCAGATGATCATAGATGAAATGATGTTATCTTTTATATTTCCATTTCATTTTTTACTGAGTATCAAAATGTTCAGCTCAAATTGATACTTTTCATACCCAGCTTACAAGAAGAAAATAAATATATTTCTTGTGATTACTCTTCTACATGTTTGTTGTATACTATCCACTGTCCACAACAACATTCTTTAGGAAACTAAGTCCCTGAATCAGTGTTTTGCCAGTATGCTTGGCCTCAAGATTGAATTCACATGGTAAGTTAACATTTGCTGCAAGAAACAAGTCAATGAATACACTTCTGTTTAGAAATATCATAAGCCAAACATTTGAATTTACACCTCATACTAGAAACTGGAAAAAGCAGTTACCTATGATTTAGATAAAGATGCCTGCATTCTTTGCCATAGGTGGTTTAAAGAATGGCGAGTTAGAGAGGTAAGCGAAGAAATTTGCCCCCCTGCAATCATTTCAGCAGCAGGTCCCATTTCATGGACAAATTTGACAGATTCTGATAGTCGATTAAGTACATTCATCAGGGCAATCACTTCATTCCTTTGTAACTGCAACTGAGAGACGATAGAATATGCTTCAGTGAAAAAGTAAGATGCAAGTTGATAAATTTACTAGTGAATAGTAGCTTAACTGCTGAAGAACATACGAAAAAAAATCTCTACACTGACAAAACACCAAAGCAATTAGTCATTGCACGTAAGGGGGGAGAGTTGGGTAAAAGTTTACTCCTGAGATTGAGGCCTATTCAAAGAGTTATAATGGGATAATAAGCCATATGACAATAGTCATATGTAGTGTTGTCAAGGACACATAGTATTATGCTTGGGCCTTAAATGGGCCAGACCAAAACTATCTTCAAATATCACATCAAAATCACGTATGCTTCTCATTTATAAAGTTTTTCTATCAAAATTTCAACAGCATTGTTTGCATAAAATTGTGTCATGGACAACAGATCATCTAAGACAGGAGCAGTTGTTTGAAGATAATTCCTCTAAGCAAAAATTGTAGATCTATTGCACTAACAAGCAACATATAGGATTGATCCTTGATCAAAATTAAGGTAAAATTTGTTTTTATAGTTGCTTCTAGCAATAAAAATGGATACTTACGGTCTGACCCAAATGCTCCCAATCATTATCAGAGAAAAGGATTTTCAATGCAGTACCAAGACCGAGAACTTGAAGCTTTCCCCAAAGTCGACACTTCTCACAGCCTACACAGTCCATCAATGCACTAAAATGCCAATTGATCTAGTTATATCATTGTCATACACATAAGCCGAAAAATGTAGAGCAATCAATGGAAAGCAAAGAAACAAGATAATGCTTAGCAAATTCTACCTTCAACGGAGATTAGTATTATAATTAAGAGAGGCAAAATTTTCACATTTGATGACAAACACAGCTTTCAGCTTTTGCTTGGGTAAAATTTAAAAAAAAAAAAAAACAAAAGAAATTAGAGAATAACCTGATGTTCCTGAACTGTCCTTGAATTTTCTGTTTCAGCTCAGGTCCACGTTGACCTTTCCATAACTTGGCTTCATCAAATGGGAGTGGGCATGCTGCTTGAAGTTTTGGATTGAAGAGTAGCCGTCTCATCAAGGAATGTGTCCTGAGGTTCTCAGTAGGGTTACCAGTGTCATATTCAGCTTGTTCCAAGTACTCTGCTGCCTTCATGCATTACAAAATAACCATTATTTGGCATAACATTATAAATTCCACTAACATAACTGAAAAATTTATGCAATATTTCTATTATTTAGCTTCCTAATATGAACATTCATGCAGACAAAAAAAATTGCCACCGTAATAACACATAAAAAACACCATCTGAAGAAACAAGATTTCTATCATTTAATAGCTCAGTATATTGCCATCATGCAATAAAATATAACTTCACATGGTTAATACTCACCTTTGTTACAGCTCGGAGAACAAAGAGGAATGTGAGAAATACAAGTTTCTTACACGCTCAGGGTATTGCAAAACTCGATCATATATCAATGTGAGATTTTGGCCCCACTGCATATAGAGAAAAGATGAAACAAGAAATTGTGATTAGATCCTTTCAGTATATCACCATGCATATTGCATATATAGTCTTTGTTTCAATAGACAACAAATGCCCTATGTTATGGATATTTTACCACCCATCATCATTGCATACATTTTTATGAAGTAACACTTAAAATCCTATGATAACTTGGATTTTGTACAGATTATTTCACAGCTTTAGCCATTGACTTGTCAGAATTTGTAATTTTATAAATTTGAGTATAACAGATAAAGTATAAACATATGAAATGACCATGTTGTCATTGTCAAATTTTCTAATGAACGCATGTTGAAAAGCATATATATAAATCCATACCAAGTTAGTGGATTCATCAAGTAGATAATCAGCAGCTATATGGATTGAGATAGAGGAGTGAAGACCAGATATCAATTTGAACAATATCCTTTCCTCTTGACACAACTCTTCAGATGGATCTGCACATCATTGAAACAGATAAGTATATAATCTATTAATTTTAGGGTATTTGTGAATACAAGCACAGAGACAAAACACAAAATTTACATTTGGGGCAGTTCTCAGAGTAAACAGCATCCCATATCCTTCTAGCTGATGGACCAGTATAGCCAGTATAACGTTCAGGGTTCAATAGAAGATTCACATATGTCATTTCAGCTGCATCAAATGAAAATGCTTTATCATTTACTAGATCAACGTTCAAATTTGGCATTCAACAAGGCAAAAATGTAATCAAATTTTGCAAAAGCAAACTGAAAGAACAGGAATATTTTTGATGGAATCAACCATATTAAAATTGTTAACATATAAAGAGCAGCCACACTGTATTTCCCATGGATCCCTAATGGTTTTGATATTTTATGTTTCTAGTATGGGTGTGTGTATATATATGTATATATAAAATAAATGGCAAAAGTGATTGAATAATTATCAATGATAACAATAAGTGCTCAAGTGTGAAGGAACACAAATGACATACCATTGTCAGTCTCATCATCATTTGTCCAGGGATTGTCTATTTCCGTCCATCCCCTAAATGCTTTACTATCCAGGGTACGATCAACAGCAGCCTGCGGCTTTCCTTCTTGACATAGAAGATCATCTGATGGAAGTCCATGTCGGAAAGGAGTCCTGAAAGATACAGGAAACTCACTTTCTGGGCATTCACAAACACTGCAGTCCCTCAAGCGACACATGCCATCATCAGGCCAAAAAGGGCAGTCACACCACAACTTAACCTGCCATAAAATTAGCACAAGCTTTAAGTTAAATTAGATGCAAGTGAGTCAATACAATGTGTCTAATATCTAGTAGGACATAAAGAGAAGATAGAATGATGGATAAAACATTGTACTGGAGCTGAATTCAATTATCCCTCATTATCAATGCACCTTAAAATCGTTTCACAGTATAGATGCAGCAAAATAACTATTCTCAATACAAATACAAGGGGAAGCAAAAGAATCTAAATTTACTTCTCATTTCAAAAATAGAATATGAATAATCCAGAAAGGACCAACGAATCTTGACACTGCAGGAGTGCATCAACTGATTAGACAATAATGAATACATAATTGAGAAATATTACCAAATTTAAAAACCAGTGCCTTCTATATGCAAAAGGATAGTTTGATATTTGAGCTGTACCATATCCATTGCAACTACACTGCACTACCATGATGAAATGCTGGAAAGCAAAACAAAAAAAAAGTCCTATCTGACCAATACAAACTCCTACACTGACATATAGACCAGTACTGCAGAAAATCAGCATGGCTTGTATAACTCGAGTCATTTCAAATCATATTGATGTGAGAGATCGATTACCAACCAGTAATTCTACCAACAAGTGGTCAACGAACCTTGAAATATCTAAAAAATGGGGTTTTGACAAGATCTTGGAGAGATGGATGCAACACTTCGCCATTCAGATGGTCTACTGTCTCATAATCGCAGCAACAATCCTCCACCATCCCACTATACTTCTGCAGAGATCGAAAAAAATATGTCTGTTATATTAACCATCCATTAGCTGGGAAAAGACTAACAAAATCATGTTCAATTTTCTATCATTGCACAATCTAACAAAAACAAACCGACCAAAACTCCAACACTGCTAATCACGACATTCAAAAAGGGCAAAACATTAACTCACACAGCACCCAATCATTCCCCAGTACATAAGAGAATTGAACAATATATATTTTAAAAGCAAACCAAAAACGAACGAAAACCAATTCAGCAAAATTGAAGTAAATATCGAAAAACGAGAAGATAGGTTGGAAAGAAAGAACAAACCTGGGTGCAGGTACAAGACCGATTAGACGGTCCAAAGAGAGAGATCTTAGGTGTAGAAATTGAAGCCGTTGCTAAAGCAAGAAACAGGGCAATGGCTGCACCAATTACAACCCATCTCCATCGCTTTCCTTCATTCTTTCTGGTTTTTTCACTATCTGATCCACCCATCCTCCGAGATCGTCGCAACAGAGAAAGAAATGAAACAAAACTTGGTGATTTCTAAAATGTTAATGACTGGTATTATTCTCCCCCGTGGAAACGCACAAGTGATTGTTTGTTAGAAGTTTGGACATGAAGTAAAAAATGCAAAGAAATGAAAAAAGATTGGCGCTTCTTCCAACGTTTATTAAACGTCTGGCGAAAATCAGGGGGAATTCCGCAGCAAAACCAGGTGTTCAAAAGGCGGCTGGTATAATCGGGCTTATTGTTGCCTTCTTGGGCCTCAAAAAGGCCCAATCAATTATGAAACCCCTTTTCCCATGGACTGGCCTCAAACTTCACCGGGATAGTAGGTCTCTGATTGTTAGGGCTGAGCATTCGGTCGGTTCGGTTCAAATCGAACCGAAATTATGAAAGCTGAATAGATCGTATTTAGTTTAAATTCAAACCGAACTGAATCAAAATTTAAGATGAACTGAAATAAATCGAACCGAAAAAAATTAGTTTGGTTCGGTTCGGTTTTCGGTTCGGTTTTCGGTTTTGGGCTCAATGGGCTGTTGGGTTTTTTTTTATTTTATATAAAATAATTTATTTTTAATTTTTTAAACTCAAATTAAAAGAAAAATTAAAAAATCTCATAAATTCAGTTTATTCGGCTTTTTCAATTTTAAACCGAACTAAAATTAAAAATTGAATTTTTCTATTTTTCTAAACCGAACCGAACCGAATTTACTTTAAAACCGAATTAAATATATCAAATTCACTCGATTCAATTCGATTTTTTAATTTTAATTCGGTTCGATTTTGCTCACCCCTACTGGTTGTGGTGTGGGCGACTCTAGTCAACGGTGGACTATCCCGCTCCGGAGGTTTAAAAGAGAAGCGGCGGCGTTTCTGGATTATGCCGATTCAGCTGGGTTGGATGCTACGTGTTCAATTTGAACAGAGTTGAGGCCCACACTATATTTGGCATTAAAAGTAGCGCGCGTTACGGGAAGTACAATAGTAATGCTTGCTTAATATGTGTCATTTAAGTTTGTGGGAAAGTATAAAATTTTATTACGTCATTTTCGTTTTTAACAAATATAATCTTATGATTCAATTATTGATAAAAATTTATCTTGTAATATAATATCATTTATAAAATGATATCAGAGTCGTAACTCTATTATATCCATCTAATTTGATGTCTAATTTTGTATATTATTTTAACTAATTATGTATTATAGAATTTGTTTAAATATCTTTCGTTTCTTTGGGTCACTTGCCATCCGTAGGGAGTTTCGGTTTTAATACCGATATTTTAGCAACAAATTCAATAAATCTAAGTGTATTATATTAATGTCTTAGCATTGGCTTCCTCATCTGCCATTACCTATGACCCTAGCACTCTCAAGGACTTTTACGAGGCAATTGATGATGCTAGCTCTGGTGGTAAGTTTCTACTTAATTTTTCCGAATCATTGCTATTTGACTCGGACCTATTCTAAAAAAGTCGAGACATTTCTATTCATTTTTTTGCAAAATCTGTGACTAGGTTAAATGAATATAACAAATTTACACATTTAATATCACTTTGCAAACACTATTATACTACAAGATAAAATTATGAGATCATATTTGTCAAAAAAAAAAATCACACAGTATAATTTTATACTTTCTCCTTATATTTTTGCACATAAATTAAAATTGCATTCAATAGTATTATTATATAAGTAAAAGATTATATTACTTTTAATTAATTATCTTCACAAATTATTATGCACCTCTAAAAAATTAATTATTTTAGAGGAAGGAAATGATAAAATTGGAAAAAAATTAATTAATATTTATGATAATTTGTAAAATATTAAATATTAAAGAATAAAAACTTTTTTTTGAAAGAAAAACTCTTCTTTTAAACATTTATTAAGGAGCATAAAAGAGTATAAAAATTAATCGTGAATATTAATAAATTCATCACACTCTTTAGCATCATTATAATAATAAAATTAATTAAAATTAATATATAAATAATAATTAATATTTATTATTTTATAATATATTTATTTTATAAAAAATTATTATTAAATAAATAAAATTATAGTTATAATTAAATTTGTATAATAAAATTTAATAAATAATATAATTTTTAATAAAAATTTATAATTTTATTTTTTTGTTAGTTTTTTTATTTCTTAAATTTTTAAATTTTTTAATATGTAGAAAATAAAATAATAATTATAACAAATGTGAAAGATTCTCTACATTAATGAGTTAAAATAGTTTGTGAGTTTTTTTTATGATATAAATGAAATTAAAAGTTTATATTTATTTAATTTCAAATATTTATTATTCTTAAATCCAAATAAAAATTAAAGATGAAATAAAAAAATTTTAAATAATTATATTTTATTTTATAAATTTTTATTTCATTTTACTCTAAAAAATTTTTATGCACTAAGTAATTAAATTCCATTTTATGTTTTTTTATTCTATTTTATTTTATATATTTCACTCAAAAAAAACTCCCATGCTACCTTTTAACTCCGAATTGGTGGTAAAAAAAAAAAACTAAAAGTAAAACGAGATGTAAACTTTATTTGCAGCGATGAGCCCGTTTGAGAGAAGTATCCGTCTGAGGTGGGAAAATATATATCTGGTTGTTGGATGGAGGCAGTGGTGATGGTTAGGTCTGCAATGATCGTGATTATGAGTTTGCGCCTGTTTCTGTTCTTGGTGAAGATTGACAGAGAAACTAAAAAGCTTCACTTTTTACAGCCCACCCATGCGTTTTTTATAAATTAAATTGGGTCAATCAGAAACAACCTCGAGTTGGGCTTAACAATATTCGGTGCAGGTATCCAATTACCCATTTACTTCTCCCTTTTCTTAATGCCCCCTTTTCTTTGATAAAATTCATTCTTTTGTTACAGTGTTAGATGGGATCTCAAGGGGAAACGTATTCGCCTCAGACTCTCGCATTTATGGAGCTTGCAATACAACAGGTAATGCATACACTTTGCCGTTGATATAACATAAGGGAAAAGGGTTTGGTATAGCACCTGATGGTTAAGTATACCAAGCAGTGGGAGGAGGAGGGCACCTGATGGTTAAGTATAGCACCTGTATTTTGATTTACTGATTGTGTATTTTCTTATATTTGTAATTTATTTAGCAACTTGAAAGCTTCAAAAGGTCTTTTGAGGGAGTTTGTGGATTTATTAGTGCTCCATTACTTTCAAATGCAGTAGCCATTTGAAAATAATGTATAGGTGTTCTGTTAAAATACTTAATGAAAGTGCTACTGAGTTAGTAATGACCAAACTTCTATCGCTGATATTGTCTCCCCTCCCCCACCCCCCCCATATGTTTTTGGCCGCTATGTCAGCTTTGGTTTTTTACAATTTTTGGCACTAAGCAAATTCTGCAAGAAATAGAAGAATTGTTTAAAAAATAAATGTAGGAAATGTCCCTTGAATTGATGCTTTAATTTTTAAATTGAGTTGTATGTTGCTAATATATAGCTAAAAAATCGATTTTCAGTGGTGCTCTTCTCTCTTTCTGTCTCTTCAATGCACATAAACACACCATCTTGCTTACCAACTGTACGACGGGTGTCTTTTACTGAGTAGAGATGCTCAAAACTGTGGTAAAACCATACGAATTGTATTCGGACAATGAGATGGATTTAGGGTGTGTGTTCTTTGCGTAGACCATCATTTTAACTGATGTTATAGCTGTTTCCCAGGATTTTATCCTTTTTCCCTACCAGATTTTCCATAGTTAAACTAATTGGATCCTGTTTCCTTACCCTTTGCTTGGTTGGAGAGAAGTGAGGAAAAAAGAAAAGAAAAGAAAATTATTTTCCTTGTTTGGTTTGCAAATAAGAGAAAGAAAATAAAAGAAATGGAGAGAATTAGAGAGAAATTAAATCAATAAAAATTTATCTCCATTTTGGAGAGAAATGGAGAGTTAAAAAGAGTGAGATATATTAAATTACTAAAACATTTATAGTTTTTCTTCATATATTATCTTTTTCAGTGAATTAAAAAAGTAAATTTATACTTAATGAATTTGAATTTCTTCCCTATCCAAATAAGAGATCCAAACAAGATAAACTAAATTAAATTTCTCCTCTTTTCTTTTCTCTTGTTTAATTTCTCTTCATTTCTCTTGTACAATTGACGCACCAAACATAGGTTTAATGCACATTCTCTCAATTGACTGCATGATATGCTAGCCATTTTACATGATAGAGTTTATGTTTTAGTGTAAAGGAAATTACTAATAGATATGTCTTACTATTATTAATTTTTAAAAATAGGGGAATGAATTTAATATCTTTTACCTCAATACAATGTGGAATATATGTTGAGGATTGCCTTCTCCATATGCTGGAAGGAATAATAAACAGAAGAATCATCTGCCTCTAATCATAAAATGTTTTTGTGATTGAATTCTTCTTGATGATAGGATTCTTGAATTGTTTGCTCATTGTGGTATTTCTTCAGCTTGTAACCTTCATTTAAACATCTGGATTGAGATCACAAAAACTGGAAAGCATTTTGTATCTGGATATTTTTGGAAAAAAAAAAAAATCTGTTATTTAATTATTGTGCATTTGTTAAAGATAATATAATCTGTAGCTGAACAAGGAATGGGCATTGGTAGAAGTATTTTAACTCCATATTGCACAGGATAAAGCCCTAAACATGACTATAATGATTGTTTATTATCAGTTGGAGGCTCATTTTCTTAGGTGCTATTTGCTACTATTGGCATGATAGGAAATTGTATTTTCTTCTTAAAGTAGGTGAAATGTTATCCTGCTGGTTTTAGGTATTCTGTTTAACTTGTTTTGTTGGATTGTTGATTTATTTCTTTTTGACATATTATTTTTGTCATATGGCAGGCAAAACATGCCTTGGACTGTCTTGAAGTGCCAGTGGGGTAGGCTACTTTATGCCAGTGTTCGATTGCTTGCTTAGTTGTTGATGTTTCTTTGATGACTTCGATTTTGATTGATATTCTTGCAAAATTTTCATTATACGAAGTCATTTCTAATGAGCTTAAATGGAGTTGAGTTAGGCTTGAGTGTCATATGATTTAATTAAGTCGACTTGTGTTGGGCATCTGACACTACTTGTACAGTTTGCTGCCTGAGTTGAGCCCTAGATTAGAACTTCATAACGACCCTGACTATAGTTGCTTAAAGTCTGTTGGGACTTTTGTTGGTTTGAGTCTTGCTTTACTTGTAAAGTTTTCTCAATAACTTAATTTATGGACCAACTAAAAGTTAATTGATATTGGTATTCTTAGCCTGTCTTTAGAATGTAATTGCACAGTATTCATGGCAGAGGCGAATTAGATTCATCCAATTGTATATATGGTCATATGTCATGAAACACTGTAAGTTTAATAAAATATTGTAGTACTACTGGGATGTTAATTGTAAGGCTGTTTAATTAACCTGTTCCGTGTTTGCAGTTTCTTTCTGGAAAAGAAAATTTGATTCTTCTGCATGTAGTTCAGTTTATCATTTGGCCAGATCCTTCTTCATGCTAAACTGTATTTTTTATGACCAGTTGCGTGATTGTTGAAAATGGGAATGTAATTGCATCAGGAAGGAATAGAACCACAGAGACAAGAAATGTGAGTTCATTACTAAAATTACTAAGAAATGTCAAAATGTCCCCTTTAATTATTGGGGTGTTCATTGCTATAGGATATTAACAGCATAAATTACCTAAATACCCTGCCTAAGATACATTAGCTGTATGATGTATGTATCTATTTTTATTATATTAATGTATCATTTATCCTGAACATGGATTTAAATTTATTTACATTCTTTGTTAATATTTTTTATTGCTCACATCATCTGGAGCTCCTTCTGGACTTTGTTGGTTTTGTATGTGTGTGTGCTCACACATAGATTTTTTTTCATATATTATATTAATGTATCATTTATCCTGACCATGGATATAACTCTATTTACATTCTTTGTTAATATTTTTATTGCTTACATCATCTGGAGCTCCTTCTGGACTATGTTGGTTTTGTATGTGTGTGTGTGCTCACACATGGATTTTTTTCATCTCCACAAAACCTTGTACTGTATGCCAGCTAGTGATACCTGGTAATTGAAATATTACTTGCATGCATACAATTAATTTGACCTTTATCCAAGGGCACCTCAACTGCTTTTCTGAATTCTAATAATTTGAACTTTGGACTATCAGATGATACTATGACAGAAATCATAAGTATCCATATTGCAATCCTTGCTCTCTGAGAGTTTGTTTGGACTTTAATTTCTTGTAACAGGCTACAAGACATGCAGAGATGGAAGCAATAGATGTTCTTCTTGAGCAGTGGCAGAAAACTGGGCTTTCAGTGTCGGAAGTGACTGAAAAACTTTCAAAATGCAATCTCTATGTTTCATGTGAACCATGTATAATGTGTGCTGCAGCTTTGTCTATTCTTGGTATCCTTTTGTTTTCAGACTATAATTCTGTATAACTTACTCCATCTTTTCTAGTTTTTTTATTAGTCTAATTAACAACTTTTACTTGTTTTGTTATTCCCTTGCTTAGGTATAAAGGAAGTATATTATGGCTGTGCAAATGACAAATTTGGTGGCTGTGGATCAATACTGTCATTGCATTCAAGCAGCACTCAATCAATTAATAGGTTCATTCTATGTTCTGCTTTTAGTTTATAGGACATTCCTGCTACTCAGCTGCTGGATATAACAGAATGCCATATTTCTTGATTTGGGTTAACTCTAGTCATTAGAATGAAATTGCAAATAGAGTACAAGCGTTCAGCACATTTCACCAAAATTTAAGAGAATGGCCCTCTGAGACTTGGTGAGAAATAACTCAGTGACCAACTCCTTCCGGGATTTCTGTGATGTGACTCAGATTAGAAGTTCCCACAGACATTTAGCTTGCATATGAAACAACATTTCATATCAGGGCATTCATAACATTTTGTTACTGAAGAAAAGTGACAAAATCATAGGAAACATTATAAGTGCATTCTTGGATCAAGAATTGAGCTGATCATACAGGTCTAGGACATGTCTAAAAATTAGAAGAGAGCTAGACGGTTGAGCAATAAGAAGAATGGGGAATAAGAAAGGTTTAATGATATGCATTTGCATCTTTGTTTCATCATATACCATTGCAATCTGTGAATTACTTCCCTTCTTTTTAGATTGTTATGGCAAAGGGGATGTTGCTGATGAGTTTCTCCATTTAGTATTTGAGGGTGTTGTAGTTTCTTATTTCTCTGACTGTCCAGTTCCTGGTGTAGAGACCCTCAATCAATTGTAGAGATTTGTCAATTCATGTTATCTTTAACATTTTCTGCATGTTGACAGTGGGGAAGTTGCACAAGGGAAGGGTTTCAAATGTACTGGAGGAATAATGGCATCTGAGGCAATCTGTCTTTTACGATGCTTCTATGAGCAAGGGAATCCTAATGGTGAGTTCAGTATACTAGTAAATTTGAAAGCATTCAAGGAAGTGTTAACTCTGTTTTTGATTTGCATCAGAAACCATCTTAGAAATGCTTTTGGATAGAAAACATTTATTGAAATGTAAGGACAGAAGTGGAGAGGGTAAGGAAGGTCTTCCTGCAACTCATTTCCATTAGTATGCCATCTTGAGATTTCCATTATATCCTGTAATGCTATATGTCATGAAAAAGAAATATAATCAACTCTATATAATACAATGTATGAAAGACATTGAAGCAATTTGGTCTCCCTATTCATACACACCTAGAGATTGCTGAAGGCTACCATGAGTCTCCAAATGCAACATTAGTTTTAATCTAACCAATAATAAAACGAAGCATGGAGCTGTAATGTTATTGAAACATTATTTCCATGTCTTATTATGGCATACATCATGTAAATCCTTTACAGTTTACAAATACAAACAGAAGGGGAACTCTTGGCTCTGTTTTGTCTGAAATGACAGTCAGTTGCGGAAAAGCTGGAGAAAGTGTTTGTACTTGAAGATGTGAAATGCTTGTACTTCCAGAAATACTTGCATGTTCTTGGCCCTGAAAAATGTTGATAGGGGGTGGGAAAATAATAACTGACTATATGACGTGTAAGAGAAAAAGTTTGTTGATTACTCAACTGTTGGGCTTCAACTCTTTTGTGTTGTCTAATCTAGTTTTTCATGTGCTTGGTTGAAGATTATCAAAACTATGCGGAGAGCTTTCAGTTATGACTGAGGATCTATTTTCATATGATTACCCCCACTCCTTTTTCAGCATTCTATAATGCATTTGTAGGCCCAGTTCCTCACTCGTACGTAAATGAATAATCTCTTGGCTGTTATAATTTGTTGAGGCATAAATGAAGGGTCATATTATTTTTTTTTTTTTAAAAAAGGAAAGAACTGTCATAATTTCTTTTGACGATTTCTTATGGTTTTTCTTTATACTAATATATGGTTTTTTTTTCAGCTCCAAAGCCTCACAGACCAGTGACTCACCATGCAACACATCTCTGAGATATATCTTAGAACTTCTGATGAGTATATTCCTTGGTTCCTTTTGTTATCATCTTGAACTTGCGAGTAATTAGGAATGTAGTTCAGAGGTAAGTTAAAAGTGCTAATTAGGAATGGAGGCAAATGTTTAGGAGATGCAGTTTTTGTAGTGGTTGGGGTTACTTGTGCATGTTGAATACATCCATACAATGACTGGGCGTATGAAAGATCTTTTGGAACAAACATTAGATAGTCCAATATACCTTTTTCCTCCTTTTGTAACTACTCTATTAATGTTATCTTTCTATGTGAAGAGTAAATGCTTAGAAAGACATGGATGTTGCATACAAAATAATTTCTTGACAAAGATAAACTGATACTGATGTATTATAATTTTATTGTCTATGTAAGTTTTTTGGAAATTTGAGAAAGAGAAGCCGACACTGATGTATTATATTTTTATTGTCTACGCAAGTTTTTTGGAAAATGCATCCATAGCTTTTTAAATTTTACATGATTATGCTATAATTTTTGTTCACTTCGTACCTTTGACTTTTTTTTTTTTTTTGACAGAATCATTAATCAGCTGACGGCTGCGCTAATTATTTTCCCCATCAGACCTTTGTTTTCGTAGGAATTTAATCTAATCTAGCCCATTAGATTATTACTCAACTCGCACATATATAGGTTCTGCGGTCGACCAGCTAGGCGGGAATCCTTAGCTTAACATGAACTTTTGTGAGGTGTTCATAAATCTACTTTCCCAAGAACAAATTTTGTTAAACACTTAGTGCACATTATAACCATTTGTTTAGAAGGACTAATACCCTAAAGAAACTTACTGTAAAATTTAGAGTTTGCTTGTTGCTTAAACTTGTTCACAGGGCATTAAATCAAAAGGCTGAACTTGGATTAGGGGTTTATCCCTGAAATATTCCTAACAGAGACTTTCATTTAAGATAATTTTGGATTGATATTGATGTTTGGTAAGTGTACAAGCTAACCCACCTAATTATGAAATAGTATCGTTTATTTTATTGCAAACTAAACTATTTCAAAGACAACATATTAGCGAGTTTCTATCAAAAAAAAAAAAAACCCCATTTTAGTAAACTACTACATTGTTCATCCAGTAAACGAAAGTCAATGAAATAGACTTCTCAGTCAAATTTAAATCCCATGTTGAACCTGGCCTACACCAGAATCTGAATAGGCCAACCAGTAAGAATAAATCATCTTCACATGTTTTTAATCCGGCCTAGGGCGTGGGAAGAGTGGTTTTCTTTCCTTACTAAATTCAATGCTGAGTATATGGGGTTTGCTTGCACAAGGTTTTCAGCTAGTGGGTGCAAGATGATTGATTATAGAGGAATGTACACCATCCACCTTTTTTTTTTTTTTTTCCAAAAAGACTTTTGTATCCAATTTTATTGATTGGTTTGATGATCTTATTGTAGTTGAACCATATGCGATCTCATCTACTTTATATATAAACAGAGATAAATTTTCATTTTATCTCTCTCTCTCTCTCTCTCTATATATATATATATTGCAAAAGATGGGACCGAACAGAACAACTACACTCTACATCGTCTAGGGACATTAAATCCATACAAATCTTGGACAAGCTAGTCCTCTATTCTATGTGGAGGATCATCAAAGTGAGAAATACCCAACTGCAGTGTACTACCTAGGTTGTGCCAACCAATCTGCGCACTTTTCATTGTATATAATTAATGATGGTTTGGTGGAGAGAGAGAGAGCTCCCATTCATCTCATGCAAAAGCTTCCACTTGCTCACACTGTCTCTCCACTCATCACAACTGGCTCGGTTTTTCTCTTTCCAATTACAACCACCACCACCTTGAGCTCAAAACCATAGCCACTAGTTTTCTTCGTGGGTTTTCTTTCACTACTGAACCAACTGATATAATCCACAAAAACCAGTTACAGCCTTTGGCTTAGACACGTCAACAAGCTCGTCAAGCTGTGAGCGTATTTTTAGAAAATTTGCACAGAAATAAGTTTTTTCGGGAAAATAGATTGGACAACATATTTTTGTCTTTGACTACTCTTAAATAGGTATTTTTGTACAAAATCCTTGATTATAGGAATACCTACTTACTAACACTTAATTACAATCCCGAAAAATCAACAACAAACATGAGAAAAAAAACTAAAATTCTTGACGATAAATCTGAGAAAAATCTTAATAGATCAAAATCAGCAAAATACATTTCAAATCGATCCTCATTCATCATTTTTTATCGACGTAATAAAAAATATAGCTTTAATCTTCTTCTTCAAGCAGCATCACAATCCTATTGAATATTACCGCATATCTATTTTAGAGAGAGGAAATTTTTAATATGTTTCTCTTTCTAAAATATATTTAGTATGATTTTCAATGCTTATTTTATTCTTTAAAATAAAAAATCATGAATTTTGATATATTATGGATGAAAAGCATTTAAAAATGAACATATTTAAGGTCAAAACCAATTATAAAAGAGAGTGAAAATCGAGTTGCTGAAAATTAAAGACGATATTTGTGTTTAGTTATTTTTATATAGTAAAACGTTTACAAATGGTTTATTTCTTGTTTATTTTTTATTTATTACTGATTTATAAATAATTTATTTTTTGTTTACTTTGAAGACAATGTTTGCATTTAATTCTCGTTACATAGTAAAATATTTATAAATGGTTTATTGCTGATTTATTTTGGTTTATTATTGAGTTACAAATGGTTTATTGATGATTTAATATTGTTAAAAATTAAATACAAAAAACAATTTGTAGGAAAATATTTATTTTATATTTATTTTGTGTTTATTTTTTATTGATACAACCATCGATAAATAAAAAAGAATTTGAAGATGATATTCACGTTTAGTTCTCGTTATACGGTAAAATGTTTACAAATGATTTATTACTGATTTATTTTGGTTTATTATTGGATTGTAAATGATTTATTACTGATTTAAAATTAAATACATAAAACAATTTATAGAAAAATATTTATTTTGTATTTATTTTTTGTTACTGAAGCCATCGATAAAGAAAAAGAAAAAAGAAAAACAATTATAATGTAAACATTATTTTCAATATCTAATAAACACGATTTTGTCCTTTACTATAACTAATTTTTAGCTTAAAAATATTTATTTGTTAATTATTTTTCATCTAAAATGCATAAAAACTCACGATTTTTTATTATAAACAATAAAAACAACTACTAGATCTTAAAAAACAAAAACAAAATCACACATGTATCGCATCTTCATCTTCTTTATTTTTTTAAAGAGAGAAAGTGAGTGAAAAAAATAAAAACAAATAAAAGAGTAAAAAATATAGCGCTAAACACAACAATATAGACAAACAGAAATGGAAATGGTACCGATAATTTAGATTATCATGCTAATGAGGAGAAATAAGAAGAGCACAACAGATTGAACAGTATAACAACTGTAAAAATGAAAAAAAAAAACATATTTTTTTTAAAAATGTGGGATATAAATGTTTATAGAAAATAAAAAAGGGTGTACCATATAATTTTCTCTATATTTTAAGAGGTCCACAAATTGATTTCTTTTGGTGATGAAACTCTTTTAACTTTCTAATATTCATTACACATTGTTGATACAAATAGTCAAGGAGGCAAGTTAGCAAAAGATCCACTTCAACTTCAAAACCCAATCACAAGGGGAAGACTAAAGAAGTTTAAGGAGACAATTGAAACATTCATGCAACAAAGAGTTACATGTGGATTAGCCCAATAAGAGCAAAAGATGTGTGAAGCTCAATTAAAGGATGACAAGAGATTAAAGTCTTCAAATGAAACAATTAACTTAATATAATAAAGCCCAACTTTTAGAGAGCACCAAAACTCAATTTAATTTTGTCAAGACATATAAAAAGAAGCCCAATGTATGTAATAAGAGGCTCAAGTTGTGTAAGTATGGAAATAAGACCCAAAGTTAAAGATTCTTACAAAATTTTCATAATTGACAATATTTTCTAATGCCATTAGGATTTCATTATTAGACTGAATCATTTTCCTTTTCTATTTAGTAAGAGTTGTTCTTTAGTTAGAGTATCTTGATCGAATCTTGTTGACTAATCATAATATTTTTTTAGTTTTTCTATTTAATTTAGGATTATCTTTTCCTTATTACATTAGGAAATATTTAATTCTGTTAGGGAATGTGAACTAAATCCCAAGTGGTTTTGGATTAAGCATTGTAAGGCTATAAATAACTCTCATATTCTGCCAATGGGGTATTTATTCAATCAATATTATTATTGTTAGTAATTTTGCTTGTGAGACTAAATTTTTTCTTAAGTTTGTAAGTGGACTTGTTGAGATTGTTGAGTGAAGGCTTAATAATTTCACAAACTTGTTAATTCTGATCTTAAATTGCTTGGTTGATTTATGGTTTGAGTTAACGCGACTTTGAATCTTTATAACTTATGTTGCTATCAACAATTTTTCTAGAGGCCTAGTTGAGATTTGAAGATTAAAACTCTAATACTTAGTTTGATAGATTTTGGACAATTATTCTTTAGCATACAGGTATTTTT
>CATIWR010092089.1:17500-48858 GCA_949677035.1 Omphalea diandra | reverse complement strand
TTAACCACACAAACACAAAAAATTCTCTTCTACTCCTTATCACTCAGGCACTCGCAGACACTCTCACCACCTAAGTATGAGAAGTCCCCTTACTCATACTATGGTTATGCATAGGAGAAAGACTTATAAGTCTAAGCTCCAATATCATTATTGCATGAGATATAAGCATATCAATGTATTTTGCCATATTAGGAAGGCACACCTTAAATTGAAGGACCCTTCCAAGACTAACCCCCAAGGACCCAAGTATGTTTGGGTACCAAAGCAAAGTGTTTACTATTATAAGATGAGGACTCATTTTCCAAATTCTAATCATGGAAAACCTAAAGGTGAATTGAGATTGCTAATGAAAAAGGGATAAAGTTTCAAATGGTTATTTGGTATCAAACCATGGATACTAAAATTGTAATGATCCCTTATCCCTTATGTTTTTAACTTAATAAATTTATGCAAACATTTAGGGGGAGTTTTATTGCTTGATATATATATGTGTTGACATGTTTGATTTGATTTGATTGATTGTGTGATGAGTTGAGTCAATTCATTTTGCATTTGAGACTATATATTTCAAATGTTGAAATCAATCATTAAAAATCATATATTCTATACCAGGATCATATATAAAAATTCTTAAATTTCTAGCCATTGTTTGTGTGTTCAAGCATATTTAAATCTTTGAATTATACCATTTGAAACTTTATCCCTTCTTTATTAGCAATCTCCATTCACCTTTAGGTTTTCTATGATGAGAATTTGGTGAAGGATTCCTCATCCTATAATATCAAACACTTATCCCTTGTCCCTTATGTTTTTAACTTAATAAATTTATGCATACATTTAGGGAGACTTTTATTACTTGATATATCTATGTGTTGACATGTTTGATTTGATTTGATTGATTGTGTGATAAGTTGAGTCAATTGATTTTGCATTTGAGGCTTTATATATTTCAAATGTTGAAATCAATCATCAAAAATCATATACTCTATACTAGGGTCATATATGAAAATTCTTAAATTTCTAGCCCTAGTTTGTGTGTTCAAGCATCTTTAAATGTTTGAATTATTTTGTATTTATGTTTTTTTATATAAAATTTCCATGTAATTTATGTTTCATCCATTTATCTTCTTATGTGACATATTGTGATCAATTATGCAAATTTACTTATGTTTGCTATTCTAATTTGAGTTTGTATAATTGACAAGTTTATGGACATTCCCTATTATATTCCCTATTCTCTCTCTTATTCCCTTTTATTTCCTCTCTTTTTTATCTTGACAAAGGGGGAGAGATAATTGACTGAATATCCAAAGTGGAAACATACAAAAAGGGGAGAGAAAATTGAGCTACATTTGTAATAAGTTAAGACAATGATCTTATTAGAATAACCAAGGGGGAGTATGGATTAAGGGAGAGCAATTTCATACTTATGATTTGAATGACTTGACAATCATTCTCTTAGCAGCATGACTAATTGATTCTTTATCCATTGCATATTCAAACTAGATTATCAAAATCAAAAAGGGGGAGATTGTTGGACTAGGTTATTCAAACTTAAGTCAAGAATCTCTTTTGATCTTAACAATATAGATTGAAAGGTTATAATATCATTTTTAAGTGTTATTTTTGCAAATATTAAGATAGAATCTCATTAGAAGTTGAAGAATAAAAGTGATTAGAAGCAAAAAAACTCAAAGTGTGAAAATATGCCTTCGAAATTAGCGACTGCGAATTTAGAAGTGATAGCAAATTGTGAAACAGTAGCTATTGAGATTCAAAATTAGCGACCGCAAATTCACGAAATGACATCTCCATGTTAGGCAAACGATTTCACAGTGACAATCACGTCTAAAAAGGAAAATAGCAACCGCAAATTTGAAGTAGCAACCACGAATTTTGAGATCCATTAGAAAGATCCAACGACTAGTTTTTGAAGAGACCAATGGTTTCATGCCATTTGGACTAGCCGTTAGACACAATTCAAAAATAATGACCGCTAATACAGTCTCGATCGCGAATTTTGTCTGACGAGCATTAATGCAAGATATGCCCAGCACAACTTGGAGATTTAGACATAGTTTATTTTTAACGTCTCTTTAGTGGTTATTGGTTATAAATACACCACTAAATAGACTTGAATGCAAGAGGAAAAACCATTAATTGTGCCAAAACTCTTGCAAATTTAATTCTCAACTTTAACTCTTTATTTCTTTATACATAGTTTGGTGTGAGCTTTAAACACCTTGACTTGGGTTTAAGAGTCAGCCCTTGTATAGAAAACTCTTTTTTAGATTTGAGAGTTAGCCTAGTTGTAAAACTCTTGTATAGGTTAAACGTTAGCCTTGGGAAAACACTTGTAAGGTTTGGTGTGAGCCTAAAACACAAGGTTGAGTGTGAGCATTGGGAAAACACTTGTAAGGTTTAGTGTGAGCCTAAAACACTAGGTTGAGTGTGAGCCTTAGGAAAACACTTATAAGGATTGGTGTAAGCCTAAACACTAAGTTGAGTGTGAGCTTGTAAAACACTAGTGATTGAGTGAAACACCCTATTGGTGAATTGGAGAGTGGATGTAGGGTTGGTTAATACTCGAACCACTATAAAACTCTTGTGTTCATTCTTCTCCAACTTTTTCTCTAATCTTTCTTTCTTGTGTGCTTCCTCTAAAATCAAAAGTTCAAATTTGCCATCAATTCAACCCCCCTTCTTGGTGCACTAGGGTCAACACTACACCTCTAACTCCCATTTCAAAGAACACCTTTTCAAGGTCTTACATAATGTCATCACTTAGTTGCTTCTCATCCTCATCAATGGCTCTTTCTTCAATTTCTACCACTACTTCCCCTTCTTTCATGGAGAAGTTAGAAAGAGGCCCACGAAGGTCTTTCACTTCTAGCTTAGTCCCTTTCCCATGATAACTCTTTTTAGTGTTTTGAGTCAAGATTTCTAAAAGCTCTAACATTTCTGTATAATTCTTTCCTAACCTTTGACCTGACAAAAAATTCATATGCTCATAATACCTATGTCATTTACGTGTCCTAGACTAAATCTTATAATGGATATTTTCTTAATAATGTCATAGTTGTATTTTTATTAAAAATCTCTTTTATATTTTGTTCATGGCTAAATTATAAATTCCATGAATAATTAATTATACCTAATGTCATCAAATATGTGACTTGATAGTAAAAACTTTAGATGTAAAGAATTTTCGATCATTATTATTGGGATAATCATGAATGAAGACTAGTATGTGTTTTGATTGATGACTATGTTTTATTAGTTATGGATATGTGATATTAAGTCAAACACATAGATATATGTTTAAGAAACATTATATTGGATCAATCCGCTACCAAAATACTATATGGATTAATAGTCATAAGTGATTCTCGTGTAATAGTATTAAGTTAATCCTTTAACTTGAAAATCACCATAGATTCTAATATGATGAACTTCATGTTTTGATATGGTCCAACATTATCTTTAACTACATGATTATATATATTGGATATGGAGTAAATCATATAGAGGAATATAAGTGATTGAGAAGGAATTTGTTCCTCATGTATTTATGAGAAATATATCTTTAGGCCTATCAATAAGTTAGACTGAAGAGATTGCACGATCATGCGAAGATGAATTGATAAAGATTATTAATGTCATTTTACATTACTCTACCTAGAGATGAAGAAATAATTGAACTATATAAGGAAGACATTATCCATGCCTTATGTTTAATTAGGATATAATGTGACAAAAGGATTATAATACTATTTGTAAAATAAGTTAGGTCAAATCATTGATCTTCACATAATTTAGGTAGTCATAATGTCTTGCTAGAGGTCACTAATGACTTATGGGCCGTAAATAGGTTTTGGTTCACTGCCAACATTATATGAACATATAGGGTTGCACACTTAGAATAGGCCCAAAATGAAATGGTAATTTCTACTTTCTCTATCCTCTCTCTCTCTCTTTATATATATATATATATATATATATATATATATATATTCAAACATATTATCTTGATATTTAGATACCCCTTTCATTTTAAAAGTTAAAACAAAATAGGATATTCATTTGTATCTTTAAGATATAGAGTTGGTATAAATATCATAATAGTTAAGATATATATGTACATTAAGGGTTTTCTAAAAAAGAGAGAATATTAACATTGCCTTTTTAGAAAACACTTTAGAAAGAGAAAAAAAACCTTAGTGCTAGCACACTACCCATTTTTCAGATAGCTTGTTCATGTGGATACCTATAGAGGACGTCCACTCTTTGATAGCATCTAGATCCTGCTCTAAGCTCAAGATTGGGTGATATTGGTATAAAGCCCCTACTCTTTGCTAGGTTTCACATCCTTTCTTATTGGTTTAATTGAATTGTATGGATCCTTGGTAGGTTCCATGTGTAGAACATTTTTATTTTTCCACTATGTTTGTTTTATAAAACCCAACAACACATTACCTTCAGGTCGACCCATTTGTCTGTGACTCCAATAACTTGAAAACCTCTGAGATATAGCACAGTTACACTCAACATTGTCACAATTTTCCTAACCTTTGTGCAAATAGTGACTACTTTGTCCTTGTAAGGAATCTTAACCTTCTAATGCGCAGGACGGTACTCCCTCTAATGGATGATACCATGGCCTCTACAATAATAATAAAAAGGTGATATGGATGTCTAATACTATAAATTCCACCATTGCTTCCATAATCTTGATTTTCAATACAATTTTGAATCAACTAACAACTAGCCTTTACTATCATTGTAAGTTCGGATGATAATGTCCAGTGCCTCCAAATCTTTCTTTAACACCCCAAACTAATGAAAAGTGTTAAATGAGAAATATTAATTCCAGATCTGTCATCGATCATAACACATGGAGTGCACCGCCCCTTCCCCTCGACTCTTATGAACAAAGATAGATTCTGATCCTTTCCTTCCGATGGCAAATCTTCACTAGAGAAAGTGATTTTCCCTTTATGGGTGAGACTAAAGTAGTCACATCCTTCGGTGTGGCTTTCCTATAGATAATTAGACTTGATAGAGCTTCCACCATGGCCTTCTTATGCTCTTGACAAGTGATGAGCAACTCCCATACACTAATCTAAGCTGACATCTTCTTTAACTACCTTAGAATGGGGTTATCTTGCTTCTTCTCTTTCATTATAAGCTTATCTCTTTCTTTCTTTACCCTTAGGTCCTTAAGAGTATCTTTATCAGGGTAATACTTTTCGATTCATGTTACATGACTCATCTATTCCCTTTCTATCTCGTTGTCACTGTCTTCCTATAACTTAATCATTCTTTTCCTATTCTACTTCCTCAGCCTCTTCATTTGAGCTATCTCATAGATTAATGATGCAAATAATAATAGTAACCTCCTTCGGTACTTATTCAATGGTGGCCATAATAACTTTTTCTGAAATTTCATAATTTATCATAAATGCCCTTTGGTAGGAGGTGGAACACTATGATAGTTTGGTAGAAGATTTCCCCTCATACTCAATCTTTTAGTATTGGACAACACAATTGTCTTATTATCAATGAGATCCTAAATTTCATGCCTTAACCAACAACAATCATCAATGTTGTGCCTAATTGGAAAGCACAATATGCATTAATATCGTACCTTTTTAGCAGTAAGTTAGGAGGTGGTTTCAGTGCCAAAGGCTTAAGTACCCCATTTTATCTTGAACACCTTAGATAAAGGCATTCCTAAATCTATAATTACCTCAAAGGCCTTATTGTATTTGCACTGACTGTCTTGTTTCCCTCCACTCATGGCTGAGATAGGGCATTTCTTCTTCCCTTGTACTGTCATTTTGACTTAATCTCTAACTCTTCAGCTTACAAACCAGCTTCTCTAAGGTCCTTAAAATTTCATACTAACATACCATTAATTATGATGCTGATAGTAGGCAATGCTCTTCTACCAATCATGCAAACCTATTCTCTCTTAGTCGGTTTGGTAGTTGTCTTAGAGGCTTTTTTCTTTCACCTTATATAATCATTGAAACTTTCCTTAAAATTATATTTCATGTACTCTAGATCTTATAAGGTGACCTCTAAATCTGAATGATAGGCATAATGCTTCTCAAAAGCCTTTATTAATTATTTCCAATCTTCTTTGATAGTTTTTGGCTGATTGAAATGCCATTTCTTAGCTGATCCATCTAATGATAGCTCAAAATGTTCTAACATGGTGCCAGTGGGTACCCTAGATGCCTTTATAACTAGGACATATGAATGGAACAAATTTTTTATGTTTTGGGTATTTATAAATTTTAGAAGCTTAGGCATTTGAAAGTTGGCTAGAGGTTTATTAGGTTTATAGACAAATAACTCCTCTCTAAGCCTTTTGCTTCTAGAGCCTTTTGTATCTTTTTTAATTGCTTAGCAAAGTCATCAAATCGAGTACTTTCCTTCTCGCTTTTCATAGGCTATCGAGGATAATACTAGCACTCCCCATTTCTTTAACCATCTTACTCTCATGGTATTCCTTCATACCAAATAGATCATCATCAATCACCACAAGCTGTGGTGATTCCATAGGTGTTTTCCCTTTATCTACCCTTTCAATAAATGACTTTGCTTTTTTCAAAATCTTATTAAGGTGCTTATTCACCTCCTTAGTGACCCTATTCTCCATCTTGTTATTAAACTCAACCTTCATCCTCTCTAGTCCCTCTAGCAATATTGTGGGTTCCATGATTAGTTTAGTTCTTTAAATCGAGCTAATGATCTTATTTTTTTCTTGGCGAGTCGATTGCCCCTTCTCTTCCATAAAGGTTTAGATAGAGTTATGATGACTATAAGTGAGGGTTATCAGTATGATGTATAAACAAATAAAGAATGCATGTATGCATGAGATGCATACATTATTGGCAAAAGATCCTACCAAAATTATTCCTCCCATACACTAGGTCTAGAGGATCTTTCTTAGGTGGAGTCTCATTTTTCTACTATAATCAGACCAAGCAGGGTCAAAGTCCCAAAAGTACATATACACATGAGAATTATAGTCGTAGTGAAAAAGATATACATGAGATGAAACTCTTTACATTTCTTAAGAAATGATGTATAAGGAGATGAAGAACCCTTCTTATAAGAAAAGCAATGGATGTATAAGAGTATTTACATGAAAACTGAAAACTCTTTGCATAGCAAGGTAAGGGAACACATGAATATTTATATAAGAGATAATTACATTAAGGGGAATGGTGTATAATTACATTAAGGGGAATGGTGTATTTACATTGGGGATTTCTAACTATGCTCTTTAAAGACTTCAACCCTTCCTTTAAAGAAGAAATGTAAATAAAATGTGTTATTAGCTCCTACATGCGCCTAGATGGTTGAGATGGTTATTGCAGTTGACAACTTCCATAAGCTTGGGCGATGGTTATCATAATGCCTTATTTGATATACTTGAAAGTACTTAGCTTATGAGTGATAAACCCTCCTCACCATCTCCTAAGTTTAAATGGAGCTTAAGTCTTAAGTTTAAAGAACCCATTGGTTTTTTAAAGGTAGACTTAATGCATGTGATGTAATGTAGAGGTAACATGAATGTAATTAGACCAATTAATTACAAATGTAATATGGTACAAATGAATCAAATATTAAACATGAAGTTAATTTTGAGTTCCCAATAGAGTCACCATTATTAGTGCCTCGAGATTTCATGGCTACACTAGAATGAGTGAAATCTTACTTGGGACTCCATCATTTTATCACTCAAAGGGGATCGAAAGGATAAGGGGTCATACATTGGTAATAACCCTAAAAATGGCACATATTTGGAATCAACTGGGAATCCTTTAGGTTTCATACAAACTTGAAGTCCTTTTCCAATTTGGTGGTTAACATGGGATAATTGTTACTATCCTAATGAAATATAGAGTTACTACTTGACTTTGGACAGGACAAGAATCTAGGTAAGGAAAAATTTGAACCTAACTAAATCATTTAGAAAGCTCAATTCGTCTTTGCCTTTTAAAGATCAGGTTTGAAAATTGGGTATAGTTTGAGGAAGAGATTAGCATCCCAAAACCACTCGAATATTGGTATCTTACCTACGTGCATATTTAGTCAACTTTTTACCATTTTAATCTTGTAATTAATTAATTTGGTTAATGCCCCTGAGCTTGTTTCTAGCATAAGTCAATTAATCAAGTTGAAACATCATCATAATTGATATCAAAGGGGATGAAGGTCATGCAACATGCTAGGGTGAGGTTATGCCTATCAATCGACCATACTCAAGATCATCATGCATAATCAACATTTAAAATAATGAAAATTTGACCATTATCTATCTTCAAACTCATAGAAGCATTTACACATAAGAAAATTCATAAGTTAGTTAGCAATACAAGAAAAACATCACTAAAGCAAATAAAATAAGGTTTATGAGTGATAGTCTCACCATGTTTCCAAGTTAAGGATCCTAGGCATGTTTCTAGGTCCTTAATTCAACATTCAATCATTCCAAAATCACATGAAACATATGGTAATAATAATAACAATAAATGAAGCATAAACACATAAATCACGGGGCATAAAACAACAAATCATAAACATGAAATACAAATGCAATTAGAGGATCTTAAAAGCCTAAGGTAAGAGTTGTGACGAGTGGTTTCCTAGGGTTGTTAAACCCTACTCTATATGGTACTTCTAAAGAGCCATACATCTGTAAACACCACTGACATTGATGAAAGTTAGGATATTAACCAAAGGGTGTCATCTTATGGCTAAGATATTTATAGAATGCAAACATGAAACATAGCCTAATGGAAAGGTCATTAAGTATGGAACTTTCCCCTAACTATAATCATGTAACCACCTAAAATAACAATATCTATAAAAAAGCTCCTAAGATCCTAGGAATTGAGGGTTCCTCACTTGGTCGTAGCCTAAAATGGTTTTAAAATAAAAAAAACACATACCTCACATTATATAATCAAGTGAAGAAAAATGAGAATACCCAATATAGTGAAAGTATAAAGCCCATTTAAACTTGATCATTACCCCTCGATTTAGTTGAATAGGGATCATAGGTTACAAAACCTACCCCTATTCTATCAATGGGACTTTTAGGACATCCATTAGAAGCCCTAAAAAGAAAGGAACATGAATGGAGAGAAGAATGATTTTACAAACTATTCCGCAGTTAAAGTGGGTTATACAAACCAACTAGTGATTTGTACAACCTACATAATGGGTTGCACAGACTATAAGAAGTCTGTACAACCCACTTAAACTAGGTTTTGAAACTAAAAAAGAGAAAAGGTGTGGAGAAGAAGAAAAGAGTGATTGGAGGTGTTTAGATGTTATTGGATGTCTTCTTGCCCTCAAAGGCATTTAGTTTCTAGATTGATCCTCCAAAATGCAATGAAAATGCTTAAGAAAGAAGTATAGAAGTTTCTTTTCTACCTTGGATCTTTGGTCTAATAGATTAGGTGTTAGTTTCTATAGGTTTAGGGTTTTGAGTAGCAATTTTGGTAGAATTTTGTTAAGGTAATCTAAGCCTCTCCTATCTCTTCAAAATGAAGGGTATTTATAGAGAGAGGGGTGCACTAGAGATCGGATAATTTTGGTTGCATTTCAATCATGACCCACTCTAGATAAAGGCCATAAGGTTCTAGAATTAGGGTTTCAAAGTAGTATGTACAACCAAGTAGTTCGTTGTACAACCCATTTGATTATTTGTACAACCAATTAACTTACAAGGGTTGAGGTTTTAAAATCTATGCTAGCTAGGGTTTATAGCTTGGCTATATAACTATGTAAGTTGGTTGTACAACTAAGTTAGTTAGCTATACAACCCATTAAACGAAGGCTAGTAGATTCAAGCTTTCGAGCTAGGTAGGCTTGGGCTTGGTTTGAGACTTAATCTAAGGCTTTTAATGGCCTTTTATCCTTTGCAATTCCCCTTGCATTTTGGGGGACTACTCTAAATAATTTTCATTGAGATCGTATCCTAAGGACTATAATATGATGCTTGCATAGTCTATATTACATAGTCCTAAAATATTTATCTAACATTTTTCAAATCATTCACAACATTTAAATATTATAAGCATTCATTATGGGGAAGGGGGTATATATAAGAACATGAATGAAGATTGTCATGTATTAACAAAAACAAACATTAAAGATAATATTAGTGGACTCCTCCAACCTGAAAAGATGCATATATTAATTTTCAAACAAGTGCAAGAAAGCTCACCAAAGTAGCCCCTAATTTTACTCCAAACGAACCAACTTAAAAAAGTCGTAAATCACCTTATCTTTGGGAATAGGATTCTAGCCTAATTAGTCCATAAAGTCCAATACAAATTACCATATTAAGAATTAAATTAGGAGCCCTAAACTAATGTCCAAATCCATTATTAAGCAAAATATAAAATAAAAACGTGGTAATGACTTGAGGCAATATAAACTCATAAACATGAGATAATAATATAACAAGTAGAGATCAATAAGCATTAGACAATAATTGGAGATGTGAATGTAGGGATCATATGACCTCAAATCCTCCCCCAAGGTGCTTTTACAAGAGCTTGTTGTGTTTAGGGCATCAATTAGTGCATCTCTAGCTATGAGTAAAGGTTAGGATGTTAAGTGGGTAGGAAAGGTACCAAAAATGCTTAAAGGCCTACACCTCAATTTAATAATCAACATATATGAAAAAAAAAAAGGAATGGGATCCTAAGGCAACATATCCTCTCCCATTCATATTTATTATCACCTAAATGAGGAAAAGTAAAAGAGAGGCAAGCTAGCCATAAAGAGGGCTAGCCTACATTCTCCTATGGTGATAGTGACAAAAAAAAAAAAAGATACAAAACATCAATTTTCAATGTAAATGGCTAATGAAAAAGGGAGAATCAAAGGGTTATGGGGTTAAAAGGCCCTCTCTTTCTCATATTCTTGATGAATATACTCCAAAAACTTAAGAAAATAGGGTGAACAAAGCATAAGATAGAAAACTTATGCATACCAAAGTGCATATTATGGTGATCATTGCCCTTAAGATTAAGAATGAGAGTCATAAGCAATGTAATATACCTTATCCTTACTATAAGAGGCTTATAAAGCCTTAAAAGAACCATGAAACACAAATATCGTTACAAGGCTAAGTTGATAGCAGTTACTTTGTGAGTAATAGAAGAAGGGTGTACAAATCAAGTAATGGTCTGTACAATCCTTTTAAAGGCCTGTACAGATAGTATGTTTGTTTGTATAACACTTTGGACAATAAAAATTTAAAAATGAAAAGAAGAAAGAAAAAAAAGGTATAGGGAGAAAATGAAGTCCTTGAATGCCCTATTTATTATTCCTTACCCTCAAGGGCACATTGATATGAGAAGAATCGAATATAATGCAAAAGTTTGTGTAATGCTTAGTTTCTACCTTAAATCCATTATGAGAGTGTTAAGGTTTGTGTGTGTGTGTGTGTGTGTTTTTTTTTTTCGCGTAAGGTGAGATTTTAAGGGCTTGTAAAGTGATTTTTTATTAGAGCTTTGTTTGGGTTTCCAAAGCCCTTCCCCCTCCCCCCCTTCTCCTCCCAATGGGAGGGGTTTTTATAGAGGTAGAATGAGTGTAACTAAGCTCAATGGATTGGGTTGCAACCTATTTAAGACCACATATAGATAAGAATAAAAAAAATTTTAGAGATTAAGGTTTGAAAGTTATTTGTATAGCCCGAGGGCTAGCTATACAGCCTATTAGAGCTTAATGATTAACTACTTTTAAAACTTTTTTTTGTTAACAGTTTGAAGGATATTTGTATAAGCATTTAGATTGTTGTACAAAACTTTCGAGTTAGTTACACAAGCATCTATATTGGTTGTACAACTAATAATTCCTTCTCCCAAATGGCTTTCAAAGGTTTGGTTGAATGGAAAGATGGTTTTATGCAAAACTCTTTGTAAGCTTTTGCTACTTTCTTATGCACTATATCCCTTATTCATTGGAGAAAATTCAATAAATTTTTCATTGATAATGCATAAAAGTGCATGTTTTAATTATGGTGATTTTCTCATATTTTGCTCTTAATTTTTAATTTAATTGAAGTTTATATTTAAGAAATTTAAATTTTATTAGGTGTATTAGAGTTAAAAATAGGAGATTAGACATCAATTTGTAAGATTATTCAATTTTAGGGCACAAGAGATGAAGTTCAGTTTGCGACAGAAGATTTGCAGTGATAAGGCACGAGCACGACTTATTAATCTAGGGCTGATGAATTTGGAAAGCAATGATCTAATTTTCAACTTGAGTTTCATAGAAAATCCTATCTTATTTTAGAGATTTGACTTATGAGATTTACCTAAATTTATATATTCTTTTTATATTTTTAAAATTTGGCAGATCTTTGAAAGATTTTTAAAAGATATATATATTGTTATAAATAAGAGTTTTTTTTTTCTCTTTTATAAAAAAACAAAAAAAAAAGATTTGTTAAAAGGGAGAGCACAACCAACCTTAATTGAAGACCTTCTTTGCTTCCATTGTAATCTCATGATTTTATTTCTTCTTCCTCTTCTTTTTAGTTTTCTTTTCTTATTCATAAGCTCATTGTCTTATAACTAAAGTTATAGGAAATCTTATCACAATAATGGATTGATTTTGATTTTATTTAATTGAAATATTTTTATTTTCATATTTTCTATGAATTATTTTGCTTAATGCTATTGAGAGTTTTGTCATCTATTGGATGATTTGGTTTAGGTGAATGAATTGGGAAAGGATTTTACATAATTAATTAAATAATTCAAGGTGAGAATTGAATGGTATATAGGGATATATATATATACATGATTCATATGATTTTACATGTTTTTCATAAAATTTAATGCATTTTCTATCTCGAGAACTTTATTGAAGTATATAAGGATTACTTGATAGAAGTAGGCTTAATATAGGACTAATGACCATTTTTACCCTTGAATTTATCTATTAGAAGCAATTTTGTCCCTTATATTTTGTTTGAAACTCTTTTGCCTGAGTTTATTTGTTTTAAACAATTTTGTCCCACACATTTTGTTCGAAGCTCCCTTGCCCCCAATGTTAATATAAATCAGTCAAATTATAATTTCAATGATAAAAAAAATCCATCCTCTTTATTTAGTTTTTCATGTCAATTTGATTTAAATAATTTATATCCATGTCATCTAAATTAGTTGTCATATTATAAAGGTTTACAGGATTAGACAATATCATTTCTAATAATGGCAAGTATGTCAAGTTATATTAACCTTAGAGGCAAAAGAGCTTCAAACAAAATGTGAAGCGAAAAATTGCTTCAAATAGTTAAATTTAGAGGCAAAAAAGCTTCAATCAAAATTTGAGGGGCAAAATTGCTTTAAACAGATAAATTATGGAGTAAAAGTGGTCATTAGTCTAATTAATATGTCTCGAGAGGGAATGTTAAGCAATTTTAGAAAAAATCTCAATTTATGAAAATAATAAATTATCTTGATTGAATTTAATTAATGGAGATCCATTGAAATGGTTAGGTGAAGTAATAGTCTTAACTCTTTAATCTAATTTTGCAACTTTAATTATTTATTGCTTTTTTATTTGCTTTTAGTCTTTAATTTTTGTAGTTTAATTATTTGTTTCTTAAATTTGATTGTCTAAATAATCATAAGTTAGCTATTGTTTTAGTACTTATTTTGTTAAATCCTCATGGGAACAATATCTTTTACTACATGATAGCTAGTGCACTTGCTAAGTATATTCAAATTTCAGCTATCTTTTATCATTGGGCTTGCATCTTAAATACCTAAAATCTGGTGCTTAAAGTTTGCCTCTACTTTTATGGGACTTAGAAAAACAACATTTAAGAAATGACTATTGGACAAGGCATGACAAAGTATTAGATGTGAATATAAATACTAGAAAAAGGATACATATGGATACAATTTCCTTAACAGGTCATCCATTAAGTACTAAGATTCTTAGTAACCCTTTAGCAAATACTAAGCTTTTTGGCAGCCCTCGAACAAGTACTAATGTCAAATACTTTTCTCCAGCAGCCTTTGAGCACGTACTAGGATACATTGTCCTTTTAGTAGCCCTCTAGTAAATACTAAGTTTTTTAGTAGCTTTCTAATAGGTACCAAGGTCAAACATTGATTTAGCAACCCTCTAATTAGTATTAAACATGAAACTATACTCTAATAACCTTTCTAATAAGTACTAGGAATGAATATTGCTTCAGGAACCCTCTTATAGGTACTAAAAATGAAATTGCATTTTGATAGCCATTCTTATGATTATGAAGGGTAAATTGTGCTTCAACAACCCTCGAATAGATATTGAAGGTGAAATTATGTCTTGATAGTCATTCTAATACATAATGGGAGCAACCTATGGTTTAGTAGTCCTTAGGCAGGTACTAAGGGCACAATTGCATTCTAATAGTCATTCTGATAGGTATCGAGAGCAAATTGTGCTTCAGCAGCCCTTGGACAAGTACTAAAGCTAATATTATGTCTTGGTGGTCATTCTAATAGGTATTGAAAGCAAATCATGTTTCAATGGCACATGCAACAAGTGTTTGGGATAACCTCTACATGTTTTTTATTTCAACTAGGTTTTCCTTATATTTTAGCAAGGTCATTTGCTTCATATTTTTCTTATTTCAATTCTTAAGTTAAAGGAGTATTTATCTCATTTTGCTAGATTTTTCTTTGAGAAAATTACACTTTCTTTCATTATTTTCGTTTTCTTCTTTCTTTTTTCTTTTTCTTTTCCTTTATCTTTGTCTTTTCTTTTTTCTTTTCTCCATATCTTCCTTTCTTTTTTCTTTTCTTTTCTTCCTTTCTATTTCCTTTTCTTTTATTTTCCTTTTTTTTTTTTCTTCCATTATTTTTCTTTTTCTTTTTTCTTTTTTTCTTTTTTCCTTTCTATTTTAAAGGTCTACACAAATGAGACCTCATATGTGTAGATAACTAACTAAAAACACAAATAGGTACCAAAGCTTTAAAATGAACAATGGTATTAATTGTCTGTATAGACAACCTTAAGGTATTTATATCTCTTGGTCAGTCAAATGTGTCATTTTCATCAAATTCTCTTATTTTCTCTCATTTCTCTCTAAACTTTCTCTTAAGACTTTAGAGCTTTAGGTCCTTTTGCTTTTTAGAGATGATGGCCCATCATGATGCCTTAATGTTTGATTTTTACGATGCCACTATGGATTTCTCCGAGGAGGCTTATTCACCCTATGACAAGTTGGCATCCCTCATGCTTCACTATGGCTTCAATTCGGTCTATCCCCTTTTACATGTGCATTTTAAAACCTTCTCAATGGGTCTAAAGTTAATTCTAGACATGTACCTGATTTATGATCCAACTTTCCATCTCTTTAGCATTTTTTCTAGTGTGCAGGTTTTCTGTCTCTATTTATTATTATTATTATTATTAAGTTAATCAGGTTGAGTCAGATAGGGTGGCACTTTAGGAGAGTTTTATGTAGATTGTGCTCAGAGATGACAAGATGAAAGAAGATTTTAAGGAAGTGGTGAAAGTTATAGCTGATACATAAATTGAGTGAAAAATGAATTCTGCATAGGTTAGCAATCTGAATGTTGCTCTAGGGACAGTGGATGAAAAGAAAATTGAGGAAGAGAAGACTTATGTTGAAAAGACTCTTACTAATCTACTAAAAGAACCTGCTTTTCTTAACACCTTTTATGTTTTTATTTCTAGCCTCTTTAAAGATGATAATGTATTTATTTCAAAGGTTAAGCTAATGAATGATGAATTTGCTTACTGTGTTTAGCATGCATCATTCATGAGCTATTTAATATTAATTTTGTGCATACCACTACATTTAATCTTGGCACACACAAAAATCTCATAATCTTGCTTATTACTAGTGATGTCACACCAAAGGAGCAGCGAAAATTTTAGTAGTTACTCAAGAAGTATAAGAGGATCTTTGCTTGGATGTATGAAGACATGCTAGGAGTTGATTAGTGAATACTTGAGCATAGAATTTTAATTTACCCACATAAAAGATCAGTGAAGCATAAACTTAAGAGAATAAGACTAGAGTGGGCCAAGTTAGTTAAAGAAAAGGTAGTAAAATAATTGAATGCCAAGTTCTTAGAGATGGTTGACTACCTTGAATACAAAATAATTGAGGCTAACATTGTGTCGGTACTAAAAAAAGATGGGAGGGTAAGGATATATGTTGACTATAAAGACTTGAATAAGGCTTTCCTAAAAAATGATTTCCATTTGCCACACATCAATATGTTGGTAGACAATGTTATGACATGTGTCATGTACTCTTTTATGGACAGGTTCTCAAACCATAATCAGATCCTTAAGGCAATCACAAATAAGGTAAAAAACACTTTCATCACAGAGTGGGGATCATATTATTGTAAGGTGTTGCCATTTTGATTGAAGAATGTAGGAGCAACATATCAGCAAATGACGACCACTTTGTTTCTTGAATTGATCCATAAAGAAGTAGAAGTATATATTGATGTCATGATGGTGAAGTTTGAGATGAGAGGACACTTTGAAGCCTTGGAAAAGTTCCTAAAAAGAGTTTACCAATATAACTTGAGATTAAATCCCAAGAGGTGTGTGTTCGGTCGATAAGTTGTTAAGACATGTAGTAAGTGAAAGATCATCGAAATGGACCCAAACAAAGTAAAAGCCATTCAAGACATGCTTACACCAAAAATGAAGAAGGAGTTTGAGGTTTCTTAGGTCATCTTTAATACATCGGCAAGGTCATGGCTAGACTCATTCTTATCTGTGAGCCAATCTTTAAATTGCTAAGGAAAGATTAAGAAAATAAAAGAATACTTAAGCAACCCACTATTGTTGAAACCACTAAAGTTGGGAAAGCCTTTGATTTTATATTTGACAATGGAGGAGAGCATTGTTAGGGCAATGTTAGCTTAGGAGGATGATACAAGAAATGAGCACACCACGTACTACCTTAGTAAGAAGTTGCTCCTTTATGAAGAGAGGTATAATTAAATAGAGAAAACTTGTTTGGCATTGGTATGGGCCACGAAGAAGTTGAGGCATTACTTTTTGTCATACTATTTAGGTGGTTTTGAAGCTCAACCCAATCAAATATTTGTACGAGGCCTATTCCTTGACTAGAAAACTGGCAAAGTGGCTAATATTATTGATAGAATTTGACATCAAATATGTGATTAAGAAGGTCATCAAGGGTCAAACAATTATTAAATAATTTGCTTGATAACCATTAATAGAAGGAAAATCTAAATTGCCCTAGTTTTCAAACAAAGGATTAAGAGTAATTGAGATTTAGGGTTAGGGGATGTATTTTGATGGAGTGGTGAATAAGAAAGGAGTAGATATTGGGCATAATTTTGTGATCACTCGAGGGAAAGCTCTTCCTTATGGCCAAGAATCTTTATTTTAAAGTGACTAACAATATGGTTGAGTCTGAAGCCTGTGCATTTAAGTTAAAATCTTTGATGCAGATGAGGATAAAGATGGTTGAAGTTTTTAGGGACTCGTTAATAGTTACCTCCTAAGTAACTGATGAATGGTAGTTAAAGGAAAAGCATCTTAGCCTCTACTTATAACACTTGAAAAGACTAATCCAAAACTTCTAGAAGGTTGTACATCTCCATTTTCCATAGGAAGAGAATGTGATGGATAAAGCCTTAGCTACTCTAGTCTATTCTAGGATGGATTAAAGAAAATGCCAATAAAGCCATTGCACATGCATTAATTTGAGATGTCATATTATATTGATAAAAAGGTGATATAGGTATCAATAGAAAAACATCCTTGGTACTTTGATGTGCAGAGATACTTAGAGGAAAGAGAATGCCCTGAAGGCTTAATTCATAGAGAAGAATTTCATCTATCATTAGGGTGTAAAACAAATGGCTTAATTCATAGAGAAGAATTTCATCTATCATTATGGTATGTTGCACTACATCGTGACAAATAGTAGAGTGTATTTTCAAACAAAGGTTAAGAAAACTCTTGAGAGGTACAAGGTAATTCATCATAGGTCATCACCTTATATACCATAAGATAATCGGGTAATCAAGGCAGCTAAAAAAAATCTTAATAACATCCTCACTAAGATGGTGGAAACCTACAAGAAATGGTCTGAAAAGCTATCCATTACACTATGTGGGTAGTAAACCACAATTAGAACATTGATGAGAATGATACCATACTCCTTAATATATGACATAGAGGTAGTGTTGCTAATTGGGGTACATATGAAGTCCCTACTAGTAACGGTTAAGACATAAGTTCTTAAGTATTAGTGGGTGAGAAACATATTCGAATAATTAGCCCTACTAGATAAGAAAAGATTGAAGGCTCTCTATCATATCTAATTGTACTAGCCTAAATAACACATTCTTTTAATAAACGAGTTAAGGCAAACATGATAAGGGTCACTAATTTAATGTTGACAATAATTCCACCACAAGCTTAGGACCATCAAGAATAGTTCAAGTTGAATTGGAAAGTTCCTTCCATAATTAATCAGATCTATTTTATTTGGTGCTGTAAAACTGTAAGACATGAATGGGAATGAATTATCTAAAACTATAAGAAGGATGTCTATTAAATTGAAATCCTGAAAAGGGCAACTTAGGCAACAATAAGGACATAAAAATATAAAAAAAAAAGTGAAAGTTAAGAAAGTGCAATTGAGCACTGGGGATAGCTACCAGAGAATGAAGAAATATGAAATGGTAATAAAGAAAGTAAAAGCAAGAAGTAGAGAATCGATAAGGTGAACAATTAGATGATCCAATGTCCCATCATTAAAAGTAGTGATCATAAATTTAATTAGTATGTCATATGCAAAATGTAATGGTTCGTGATTAAGAACAATACTAAAAGGGAAACATTTGCATAATAAAATTGGTCTTTTGTTAAACGTTTCTTTAAGATAAAAAGAAATATAAGAGGTTCTTTTCCCGTATGCTTATTTGATGTTATTGTGAATGTTTGATAAGTCAAAGCACATATTACTAATTATCATGCAACCAAGCTTTGAGGTCAACATCATTAGAAGTAGAGGCTTTAAGTGGCAAAATGACATATATATAGTGATTAGCCTAGGTAGCCTCCATTTTATCTTGGAAGCATTGGGTCAAAGGTCCCTCAGTAAAGGATGGAAGAAAGCTAATTGTATCATGGGTAGATCCAAATTGATGATGAACTCTAGCCAAATCATAGAAGGTGGTTGATGCCAAAGTAAGGAGGATCACATAGTCTTTGTAAATCCTTAAGATAATCCCAATTAGTATCGATTATGGACAAGTCTAATGTATATAAGAATCTGTGATGTGAGACAGCCACTCAATCCACTCTACTTCTATAGTAGCAAGTCTTAACGAAAGACAGTTCAAATGATGCAGTGAAAAATAACACCTCACTTCCACAGTTAGAGCAACTAACAAACTTAACTTCTCTAATAACCATATCTAAAAAAAGAGAGAATAAAAGAAAAAGAAAAAAGAAAGAAGGACAAAGAACAAAAAGCTCGTTAGGTTGAAAACTCAGAAAAAGTGGCCTAAAAAAAAATGAGTAGCCCACTAAATTAAAAACCTATAAGGGAAATCTAGGAAAAAGTTAGGGCAATAAAAAAAATAAAAATAAAAATAGAAGGCTGTAAGGAGAGAATTATACCTGAAGCAATAATGGGCTTTTAAAGAAATGATTATTGACACTAAATGGCACCCTATCCAAACCTGTAATAGTTTTCTAAAGAATCATAGGAACCAATGTCTGCCCAAGCTCAATTTTCTCAATGAGAGGCAAGACTTACAAATCTATTTCTCCATTGGCCCTTTACAATAGAAACTTCTCCATCATGAGTCTTACCATAATACATGGTCCCTAGAAGGATGAAGAACAAGAAAGGTAGATATAAGGATCTTTTCTTCACCTAAAGTGTACAAGGGGTACCTCATCATATTATAGGTCAAAGAATTCCATCATCATCTATATATGTAGGTAATTTAGATGTGGTAAGGCATCTGATCAGCACCTGTGATATGATAATCAAGAATGACATCAAACTCCTCTAATAGGGGATAAATTTAAATATCCCTAAATTGGAAAGAATGGGTTGTAGAATCCCATAAATCAAAAGCAGCCCGAAGAAAATCCAAGTTAAGTCAAAATATGGAAAGGTATATAAGAGCTTTAAAACTACCCAAGTTAGATTGAACCAACTTAAGGGTATAAGAGACTTCAAAAATGCCTTAGTTGTGTTAAGGAAGGCAACAATGGCATATTTAAGCATGAAAATTAAGGAGGAGATATTTATAGAGGAAAGAGAAGATAAATAGTGCATGACAGCTGTGCACAGTAATACATGGTTCTATAGACTACTTAAGTTATCTATAAAGACATTTAATGGTTTGCATAGACAATTTGATAGTCTATAAAAACCACTTTTCTTGCAAAATTTCAAAGCAAGTCTCTCTTGCATTTTGAGCTTATGAATTGCTTTATACTTGTTATAAAAGCATGTGTATGTGAAAATAAGTTAATGAAACACAACCATATAATTGGAGAATTGATTCAGGGCCAAAATCAAAATGATGCATATCTATACTAAAGAAATTCTCGAGTTTTAGCAAAAATAGAGGCAAGATCAGCTCATATCTATCCTATGTGTTCCAACATGTATCCAAAAATAATAAGGCTTCTAAAATGGCCCAAATATTTTCCTACAGGACTACAAATATCACCAAAGTTTGGCATTATACAAAGTAGAAAAATAAGTTCTAAAAAACTAAAACGATACTAAATAGCTCAATCCTCATCCTTAGAAGTAGTCTCTTCTTCCTCTTCTAAGGTGATATACTCATCAAAATTCTCAAGCATCGATGATGCCATATGCTTGATTTCACCCTTAGATGCTACTATACATTGCTCTATATCTTGTAGTTCTTAGATGAGGCACTAGATCATCTCTTATAAGAAATAGAAGGATTAGGATGGATACGATGCAAAATGCACATAAGCACTACCATAAATATACATACATAATTTGCATCTTTATTTATTAATGGACCTAGACCTCAGAGTCTGTTGGTCATGACCCTTTTTAGTGCAACGATTAAGTCCATGATCACCTTAGCTTGAAAATGAGGGATCTACAGAGAATTATGGTTAAGTAAAGATACCATTTTAAGTGATATATGATAAAAGTAAAACAGTAAAATAGAATAAAAGATTACAACTGAAAGATACTTATGTGGGTGGTGTTAATAGGCTCAAAAAAGTAGGAAGACTAGTGATCTCCAGGGTCAACATCAACCTAGTCAAGGATGTCATACTCGTCTTTACTATACTATCAGGAATAATGGTCGAGCTCTATTACCACAACTGGCTCAAGCCCTCTTACTCTAGGTCTACAGGGTCTCCTACAACTTTGAATAATAGTCGCCTCTAAAGGTCTGCTTTTGGATGAGCCTTTTTTAGTATAGAATTGTCCCTTTATGTGCCTTGTGCCTCAAAAAAGCACGAACAATCTCTCCAGACATAGGAATCATCTCAAGAAGTGCCCTAACCATCTAGGTCTTATAAAAACATCGCCAGTGACAAGCTAATCATTGGGTATAAAGCTCAAAGCATGCCAAAACTCCCTACCCTTTTAGTTTGCCACCCCAAACATGTCAAAAGGTTGGTGCTGAGGCACAAGATGAGCATCCCTTATGCCATAAGAGGACCCATTTTTTAAGGTGCCACTCCTATAAGGAGAGATCTATAGCACTCATCACTTGTACGAGTAACCCTCAATTTCAATCAGCTTAGGCTGCCATGTGTGGCTAAGCCCCCTCCTAATCCCCCCCCCCCCTTTCAGTCTAAGCAAAGCTACAAAAGAACAAAAACCCATAGTTCATCATGATAAGTATATGACTAAGATTAATAAGTAATAAGGTGAACTAATAACCATTTCTCTTCACAACAAAAAATACTTGGCCTAAGGTGATGGTGTTTAAGCAGTTACATCTAATCTCGAGTGACAACTCTTAGTGATAGGTAAAGCTCCACCTAATGAATTTGGGATAACAGTATTCCATATATGATAGAGGGTTGCCACCTTCCAATAATCTCAAATCCACTACCCAAGCCGATCAAAGAAAGCATCAACAAATGATTAGATGATAAAAATAATAAGATAAATGAAGTAAGAAAATGCAGAGGGTTACTTATAATGAACGCACGCCATACGCCCCTATATATGATAATCACCTACTAAACTGATCTAAAAAGCATTGTAGGTGTGCCAATGTTGCACACCCATAATCAAAGTGGCGTATAAGTCAAATGTCCTCCATTATAAGCAATAAATAGATCTTTAACACCTTTAAGGGATTCGTGAACAACATCTCTGACAAGCTATAGAGTAAGAAGTAGTAAGTTACCTAAACAACCACCTCAGGAAGACTATCATTTCTAGTAATAGGAGTGGACACTTTTAAGCTAGATCATTCAAAGGACATGCTCCCCTTAGTCCAGGGAATATAACTAAGAAGGCAATAGATATAATCTCGCTAAAACACAAGTGGTTCGCATTAGAATAAGTGAGGAGGGGAATCCTAGAGAATTGGATCCCAGTCAGATATGTAAAGTCTCCTGGTGTGATCGTTACCTCCCCTCTCTATGGTAAATGGAAGGTATAGTTGGTATCCATCCACCCTTCAGCTAATGCCTAGGTCATGTTCAAATCACCATATGGGGCCTTGTCTAGCACGTCCTAAGAGACAACATGGAAATAGTTTCCTTATATGAGTAATGAAGCAAGGATGCAACACCTAGAACTAGGCCCTAGCCAGGACGACTGCTTTGCCTTGCTCGTTTGCTTGTTGAAGGAGATGTCACCTTGCAAGAAAGGGAAAACAAATATTCAACTTCCATACATAATAGGAAATAAAATAAGATATGCAAGAAAAAGATCAAGAAAATGAGAAAAATCAAGATCAGACGTATAAATCGAGATTGATGGAGTCAACCAATACAAATTAAAAACCCCAATCAACAACTCCAAGTATGAAAATGTGCAATTTCATAAATAAGGAATAATAATATGATGCTTTCTTATGTGTAGGAATTTTATAGAGACCGACAAAATCATGAAATGGAAAATAATTTGTGAAATTTTGTAGAGAGTTATGAAAATTATGTATTCATAAAAACTTTCATAAAATCTTGGATCTAATCAATAATTGCACATATGGGATTCATGAGACCTTCACAATCTAGGTTCAGATTAGAAGAAAATTCATATAATAAAATAGAATAATAAATATATGATTCTAGGTCACAAGTATGTATTTCAATCCCTTAGTTGTCCCATAAATAAATTTGGATTGTTTTTTTTAGTGCATTTCTAATAGTCAACATAAGCACGTAAATCGAGATGATTAATTTATTGGAAATATATAGATTAAATTCTCAAAAATTAAAAGGTAAGTGCCCTAAAACTAGTCCTAATATTTTTTAAAAGCTAACCTAGTCTTCACATCTCTCAAAATAATAAAAATCTTTCACATAAATAATCTTATTTTCCATAATTAATATGTCAAATTAAATTAATTCACATAATATTATTAATTAAATCAACTTAATCAATAAACTTAATAAATTTAAATAACTTAATTTCTTAACAACTTTAATTAAATTCCTTCAACATTTACTTAATGAATTTGCATAATATAATTAACATTTAAATTATATAGTCATATAAACTTAAGTTAATTTTCATAAATTTCTTAAATCTCAATTGAACTCTTGCTTAGATAAAGTAATATCATATCTCCAATTCCTTAAATCCTTAAATATATATTATCTATCAAACATAACATATTATACTTAATTTATAATAAATAAATAATCATAATTAAAAAAATAATCAAATTAATATAAAATCACTTCTCGTTAAAATATTAACATATCTATCAAATCATTTCCTTAAATCCATTAAATCAATAAAATTCATAATCACATGTACTTAAATAAATTTAAAATATACATTAAAAATATTTTATCTTTCTCAAATTAAATTAACTACAATACTATATACATATACATATCCAAATATTTTATTTAATAAAAATTATTTCTATATTATTTAAATTCTCAAATTATATCTAAAATCCAGAAAAATTACAAATAGATATATTTTAATAATTCAAATATTTAGAACTATAGAAAAAATATAAAGGATAAATTTTTGTATGTTACTTTTTATGAAGTGTATGAACCTATTGATAAGTGTTTGAGATATGCAAGAGACTCATAGATAATTGATAAATGCACCTTTGCACTTTTTTGCATTTATTTTTCCTTATATATATATATATATATTTGGGTTAGGAAGGCTATAAAAGAAATCAACCTCTCATCTTATTAGCTATTTACACAAATGAATAATATATTTTTCTAAGCAAATAATACACACACATATGTGTGTATAAGAGTCTTCTCAAATTTAATTCTAAAAATTAAATTATTTAAACTACCATGATTTAGTAATTTCTAAGATTTCATTACCTTTAACTGATTGGCCTTGGTTAAATTAAGTTTAAGAAATCACTTTTTGTATTGATATAAAAAAAAATAAAGGTTTAGAAACATCATTCTAATAAAAAGTAGATCTATCTATTTTATTTTTATTCTGAATGGAATATAGAAGCATTTTTTCCTTTGCCATTGCTAATAGTAAAATTTATTTTCCATCTAAGTCAGGTGTCCTCACACCTATTTAGATATGAACTTTTTTTTTTTTTAGGTTAGAGAACTATTTATAGTGAAGCCCCAAAGAGTGTGATTCCAAAGTTTCAAACTCTGGACCGTGCCGAGAGAATTCCTCAAGACTCAACCAATTTAACCACTGACCCAATACCATATTGATAATAAAAGATAAAAAGAAGAAATTTTAGACGCAAAATAAAATAATTTTTTTTACTAACTGATAATAGATTTTTTTAATAAAAATTTGAATATTTCTCTTTGTTCATGGTTATTAATTATTTAGTTTTAATAGTTGTTTATTTTGTATTTTTTAATTTATTTATTCAATCATATTGTGAAATAAGCTACATGATAGATATATTTTGCTAAGATATACCTCATTGTTCTTTTTTGTAGTTCATTCATTTATTTATTCTTAATTCTTTTGTTGCAATTTTATTTAATTTATCTTTTTCAATTTTGCTTAAATAAATCCACCTTAACATTCATCATTTGTTTCTCAAAAGGCAAAAAAAAAAAAAAAAAACATTTTAATAGGCTATTGCAAACTTTGCAATCCAAGTTTTGCATTGTTACAAGTTTAATTATTAATCTTTATATGATAAGTTGACTACTACGTGAAGATTGTTTTAGGCATATTTAAACATCAACTCAAATCAATATATGTGATATTCTCTTACCAATTTTTTTTTCTAGTCAATAAAATTCAAGAGATGGTGTAGAAATTACTATGATTGCACTACTAAGTGTTAGAAGCCTTTCTCACATTGAATTCTAACAAAAAAAAAAAAATACTAAGTTAACAATGGTTAATATTAATTCTAATATTTTAGTAATACTTGAACCTAAATGTCCATCAGACTCAATCAATTATGGATCTAACTTCTATTTAGTTATTTCACCTCTTTTATGTAATTCAATTTCATAATATGGTGTCAAAGCAAGTTTAAGCTAGATGTGCTAATTTTTATCAAAACCTAAAAAATAACTGAATTGAGTCTAGAAAAATTCAAAATCACCCCAACTACAAATGACTTCAAAACTTCTAAGTCAGATTGGGTCTAGGTCAACCCGATGAATCAGATAAAAACTAATTTAAATGGGTCAATCCAATGACTCAATCTAATTGATCAAGTAATAAGATAACGAAAAAAGACATATTTTATTGTTAAATGTGTAAGATGTAATAAGAAAAGTAAAAAGGAAAAAAAATTATTTTTAAATGATTAGATTATTTAATTAAATTCAAATTCAAATTTTTTTTATTTAAAACATAGCTATAATTACAAACTTAATTTTTATTCTACTATGCCTTTTCATGTGTCTTAATTATAATTTCTTATTTATTATGACTTAGTTACTTTATAAAAATAAAAATTATTTATTATAATAAAATAATTTTACTATAATTTTCAAAGAATTTAATATAGTGATAAAAATATTATTGTAATAATATTATTTTATAATATGTAATTTTATGAACAGTAAAAATTTAGTGCCAAAATATTATAAATAAAAAGTTTGTATCATAATTTATCTTGTATGCTTGTCATAATAAAAATTTTTGACATAAATAATTTGTCTCAAATTTACTTATTCTTGATAATAATTGTGACAAAATTGATTTGTTACAATAAAATCAAATATTAAGACAAAATTAATTTCTTTATATGAATATTTATCACAATATGCAATTCCTTGTAGTGAGTGATTTGCTCTCATTGTATACTATATGCTTGTTTGTGAATTAGTTTAAATTATAATGTATAATTTAAATCTGATTTTATATGAACTTAATTCAATTGCATGTTTTTATTATATATAGTTATTTACTTAAAATCATTTATATTTTGTTAAGCATTTAAGTAAAAATAAAAATTTTAATCAAGTTCTATTTATTTAAAATTTATCTAATTGCAAATAATTTTTATAGAAAATTATTATTTTTCTTAATAAATTATAAGAAAGTATCGTATAAATAATAAAGAAACCAAATAGATATTTAAACATAGTTTTTAAAAACTGAATAACAAATAATCCAAACCTGATTCGAAATATTATTTTTAAGGATATAACTAATATCCTTTTTGTATTCAAACTCAATGGGTGAGTCAAATCCGATCTAACCTGAAAATACCTCAACCCAAAAACTATCCTATCTAAAAATGACCTAGCTCAACTTGTTTGCCACCTCTATTCTAAATCCATATGGATGTTTTGTCCTAATTGTGATGTTGTCACTACATTTAATTTCAAAAGGATACATTTCATTTCAAGTGCTCAACTGAATGTCTAGTTTCAATTGCCATTTATTTATTTCAATCACTTGATATTTACCTAGATATCTGATCAAAATGGCTTTTGTTAATAAAACTAATTGAATAATTCTAACTTTTTAAAAATACTTGGACCTAAAAGCCCATCAAGCCAATCTATTATAGGCCTAACCTCTATTGCAGGTCAAATTCAATCATATTCAAGTTGGGTAATTTCAAATCTCCTTTAATTTTAGATCAAATTAAGTTAAGTTTTTCATATAGTATTTTTGAGTTTGGTTGAGTTTTTCCTATTAATATTACACACATTCACCATATTGATGGAGACATAACCATCTTTAAGTAAGAGAGGTCATGAATAATTGACAAATATAAACATACATAACCAACATCACAATACACATGCATATCAACCTATACACAAAGAATAAACAAGTTAGCATACTTAAAAAAAAAAAAAAAAAGGACAAAGTAAGAAAATAACTCAAAAGAAATTGAAATGCACCCTAATGTTGATTATACCATATATTCTCCAAGTCAAAGGCACCTAATTATGTTTCTAAGTCCAAAATCATATCATTCACAATCCCAACATCACATGAACATAAAATGATAATAATAACTAATAAGAAATAACATGTGGACATGAAGAGTGGAACATAAAGTAAACATGATATACAAATGTATTTGGAGGATGGTAAAGGCTTTGGTCAAGAACATAATGGTTTGGAGTCTTTGGATCATTGAATCCTCTTCCATTCAATTGTTCATAGGTGCTAAAGCATCCTAAATGGCATCACTAATGGAACTAAGATACCAAAATGAAGGGAAAGAAATGTTGTAGGCTAAAGAATATTTATAAAATATTAATCATGAAACCAAATGAAAGTAAACAAATATAAAGCCATGCACTTTCCCTTTTTGTCATGGTTTGAATGGCCACTTGGAGAGAAATGGAAAATGTGATCTAGCTAGTGAGCTAGTCACCTCAACCATTTTAGGAATAATAAATTCTCATGAAACTAATAATGTATGCATAGATAATAGAGTCATGGAGTCTTTGAAAATGCAAGCTTCCTATCCCATTCATACCTCTTATAATGTAAACACACATTACAAAGAAAAGGAAAGAAAAGAGAAAAAAAAAAAACCCATAAATCATGGATCAAAACATGTGTAAAATAATTTTCTTTGATCCTTGCTTCACCAAATGGATGAATGGGATAATAGCTATTATATCCTAGCACCATTCAATGGTTAGAGCTCACAAATAGACTCATGAAATCCATGAAGATTAAAAGAAAATGAGTAGAAGAATAAATTATAAAAACTTATTATCTTCAATCAAAGAATGCTATGCAAAGTACAAACCATAATTTAGTTTATACAGTTTATTAGAACTAAGTTTTATGGTTCAAAAGAAGAAGAAAAAGGAAGAAGGAGAAGGGATGAGGGTGTCAAGGATTCTTCTTTGCTATTAGCCTTGCCTTCAAAGTCACTATGACCTTGTTTAATCCTTTAAAATGCTAAGAAAATGCATAAATTGTCATAAAAGCTATGGATATACTTTGGATCTTTAGTAGAATGGTTTATTGTTTAGTTTTTATGAATTAGGATGGTTTGAGTAATGACTTTAATAGAGTAACTTTAGGTCAAAATGAATCTCCCTCTCCTTCTTTAAATGAGGAGTATTTATAGAGGAGGTGGGTGTACTTAAGCTAGGATGGCTCTGGTTGTATCCAATATTTAGCCCATAACAAATAAAAAACAATAAAATTTTGAATTAGGATTTTAAGGATGTCTATATAGCCAAGTTATTGGTTATACATACCTCTATGATGGTTGTACAACCATGTGAATGCTAAGTGTTCAGGTTTTGAAATCTTATGTCTGCTAGGGTTAACAACATGGTTATAAAACCATGTATGTTGGTTGTACATCCATAAAAGGCTTTTTGGTAGGTTTTTAAGTTAGGCTTATTTAGGTTTATGGCCTTGGTTTGGGCTTTATCCAAGGTTTCCCTACGCCTTGTTCATTCTTTTTGTTACATTTCCTTCACACTTTAAGGAGTTAATTCTTAATGGTTCTCATCATTGGGCTTGCATCTTAGGTCCACAAATTTAATGCTCACAATCACCTAATAGCTTGGTAAGAACTTCTTTTCCTTCTTCCATAATGTCCCAAAGATCTATGGTTTCCTTATCTAAAAATATCTCAATTATGTTTTTCCAATAACCATAGTCATCACCTTTAAAGAATGTGAACTTATGGACTGATTGACATTCCTCTTAACTTATTATCTCATCTTTATACTTAACCTTAAGTAAAGAGACCAACTCTAACACCACTTTTTATCCCAAGGTGCCTTAGAAAGGGGTTGAATAAGATAATGGCAAGTAAAAAGTTACAAGATAAGGATTAAGAATCAAACAAGCATAAAAACACTAAATTTTTATAGAGGTTTTGCATAAACTCAACCTATGTCCTATCTTTTAGATCACATTAAAGAGTATCACTTCTAAATAGCTCGCAGGTGCTATTCAAACCATTATACGAGTAAATTTACTAAGCACCACTCTAGAATTCCCAACATGGATTTATTAGGCACCACTTAAAAACCTTAACAAATAGTTTTTAGGTACTATTCAAGCCTTCCAAAGATGGCTTACATGCTCTATCTCAAACCTTTCATAAGATTATGGTTTTTGTTATTTCCAAACATAAGAGTGTATTACATAAGGTTTATAATAACTACAGACTCCCAAACACTCAAGCACTCTTTATAATAATAGGATATTGACCTTATAATTAAACTTAAAGAAGGTTTGAGCTTGATATTATTGTAGAAGTTCTTCTGAGGATGAATCTTTTTGAAGAAATGAGGAAAGATGAGAATTAACATAAAAGGAACCTTAAAGTTTTAAGAAATGATGGCACTACCAAAGCATCAAAAGATGTTTTATTTAATCATAGAAGTTAAGTTAAGAAAGCTAAAGTCATAAAGAAGAATGATTCTTTATTTGCATAAGTTGTCTTATTTATACCTGCCTTACTCATACAAGCAACCTTATTTGCATTAATTCAAGAGATGTAGATTTGCACATCATTAAAACTTAGGAATTATGAAGGAACATTCAAAGACAAAGACTCAAAGCTTATACAAGCTAATAGGCTTCCTAATGAGTGAAAAAATTGGACCTAAAGCTTATAAGGAGAAAATAAGCCTCTTATTTATTAATATCGGGCCAAATTACATCATTTACTAAAGCCCACGTGAAATAGGGCTTATTTCCTTCATGGTAGATGAATTTTAATATTTCTAAAATAGAAGAATTGGTTTTTTCTTCTTTTTTAAGATTATTATTAAGCTTCCTCTTTGGTTAAGACCTTATTTATTAGTTAGCTTAAAACTACTTTTCATATTCTATATGAAACTATTTTTCCTCTTTCTTTTGGGAATATATTTAGAAAGTTATTTAGGAATATTTTCCTATTACAAATATGATTATAAGTGTACTTAGTAATATATATAAGCTAGGCATAAATTTTAGATCATCATAACATTGACTTAGTTTTCTCCATAATAGTGAGGAATATTATCTTGGTTCGTTTAAGAACTTTAGAAACTTATTAAGTAGTTTACTTATGGTGTTCTAACTTGACTTATAACTCACCTTCTTCCTTTCTTAACTGTCGCATCTACTCATTTTCTATTATACCTTTAGTTTTTGTCTCATCAATAGACATTGGGTCAAGATTTTAATTAAGCATGTTTTAGCATATATTTAAAGACTTATGTTTTAATTTTGCATCACTTATGGAGATCATCAAGGGACCTCAATGTGGATGGTAATACATTGATAATACTTTTAAGCTAAAACAAAGTCATTACCTAATTTTAATAGAGATAAAATTATAGGTCTTAAAGGGTTATAGTTTAAATATATTTTGAAATGCCTAACCTATCTTCACCTTACCAAACATTTGGGTTCAAGAGTTAGGTATGACTTAGGAAAGTTGTTAAAAACCCTAAGTAACTTGAATATTAGGATCTAGCCTTTAAGTAAACCTATGGTATATTTTATATTTTGCCTTTATTAATGCATATTCATCAAAATCAAACCCTTAGTCATAGCAATTCAAATATACAATGTATGAATACAAGATGTAAAAAAAAGCAATAAATAATACATATATAAGGTGGGGATGTGGGTTCATATCCAAATGGTAGGATATCATTAATTCAATCACAAGGAATGGTAATGTAAAGTAAAGAAAATGCCATACTTGAAAGAATAC
>CATIWR010092089.1:0-15000 GCA_949677035.1 Omphalea diandra | reverse complement strand
CCAAAATAAGAAGATGAACACTTTTAGCCGATTAATTCGTGTCCTCAGTTGCGTCCTGTACAAAAAAGATCGCGATCGCTACTTTTGAGAGCAGGTGAAAGGCAACGACTATATTTTCCTGGTGAACTAATCAAAAGCTGCCATGTGGACTAGCCGTTAGACACAAATAGGGTTTTTCTTATGGAATTTAGAATTTGTGACCGCGAATGAGTAGTAGGGACTGCGATTCATGACTATTAAGCATTTAATACGAAAATATGTCTAGCACACTTTGATGATTTTGTACCAGTTTTTTTGCAACATCTCTTTGGTGGGTAGAGGCTATAAATACCTCACCAAACAGATGTAAATGCAAAAGAATTAATAACTTTGTACCCAAACTCTGACAATTTTGCTACTCACTTTTTTCTATTCTTTAAGTCATTGTTGGGTATGAGCATAAACACCAAGTGTAATAGGTTATAGTGTGAGCCTGTCCAAACACTAAGATAGGTTATTGTGTGAGCTTGTTAAAACATAAGTTGTAAAGGTTGTTGTGTAAGCCTCAAAACACAAGTGTATAGGTTATTATGTGAGCCTTCAAAACACAAGTGTAAAAGTTTGGTGTAAGCTTTAAAACACCTTTGAAAGATAGTGGAATACCCAATTTCAAAGAATTTGGGAATGGATGTATGGTTGATTATACCAGAACCACTATAAATCTTATCTTTCCTCTCATCTCATTTCTCCTCTCTTTTTATAATTTTAAATTTTTTTTATACCAATTCAACCCCCCCTTCTTAGTGCCTAGGGTCAACAAGTGGTATTAGACCTCACTTCACAATCATACCTTCATTGGGTGAAGATAGATCATGGCATAAAAGGGAACCCACTCACAACTCAAGCCATACTTTGATGGAACATACTATACTCATTGGAAGTATAGGATGAAGATCTATCTTGACATAAATGTGGTAGACCTTTGGGATGTGGTCATCAAGGAATGGAAGCCACCCATCAGAGTTGTGGATGGTAATGAAGAATTAGTCCCAAGGGAAGAATGGGTTGAAGCTCACCGAAGATCAAATGGCAAGAATAAGAAGGCAATGGCCATTCTTCTAAGCTCACTCTCTAGAGAAGAGATTGGAAGGGTGCAACATTGTCAAATTGCACATGCAATTTGGAAGACTCTAGAAAACTATCATGAAGGCACAACTCTAGTCAATTCAAGTTGTTTGGCAATTTATGTCACCGAATGGGAACTATTCATGATGAAGGACAATTAGAGCATCACAGAAATGATAAATAGGTTCTTGTCCATTGTCACCAACATGAAGAAATTTAGAAGAGCTCTCACTATCTATTAGGTAAACACAAAAATCCTTAAAACTTTTCCTCTAGATAAATTTAGTGCTAGAGTTTGCAACATACAAAAGTCTAATCTGGAGATTGGAAAGGTTCCAACTAATGTGTTGATAGGTAAACTCTTAACTCATGAGTTAGCCTTACAAAAAGATGAATAAATGAAGAAGCTAAGAGGCCAAGGAGACAAACTAGAGAAAGAAAGAAAAACCATGGCTCTTAAAGCTTCAACAAAAGAGAAAGAGGTAGAGATCACCTTAAGTGATGAACAAAGCGACAAGGAAGAAGAGGAGCTTGCAATGCTCTCAAGGAGGACAAAGGAGTTGATCAAAAGAAGACAGCTCCTAATCCAAGAGAGAAATCCAACGAAGTCACTTGTTATGAATGTGGCAAGCAATGCCACATCAAGTATGAATGTCCCAAATTAAAGAAGAAGAAGAGATGGGACAAAGAGAAGAAGAAAAGTTTTTCAACCACTTGGGTTGATAGTTCAAGTGATGAAGAAGAAGAAGGAGAGGTTGCCAACATATGCTTCATGGCACAAGAAGATTTTTCTAATGAGGTAAGTACTTCTTCTCATTCTAATTCTTATTTTGAACTTGATGAGATAGATGAAGAGCTTCTAGAGGCTCTAACCATGAGATGTGACAAGTACAAGTCACAAATAAAAATTTATAAGAAAAAGTGCTCAAAATTAGAAGATGAATATAAGACTCTTAGTGATATTGTAAATGAGTTGAGGACTTCTAATGAAGAACTAAAAAAAATCTATAGAAACACTTTCCACTTTATCTTCTTCTATGGCTTCATTAAGAAAGGAAAATGACACTCTTAAAGGAAAAGTCTTTGAGGTTAGAAGCTCAATCTCTAAGTTCCATAAAGGAAAAGAAGCCTTGGACACATTAAATGTGTCACAAAGACCACCATTAGTTATACATGGTTTAGGCTTCAATGGAGCATCCTCATCATCTCAAACTACATTTGTTAAAGCTTCACAACCTCAAACCTCAAGCATTGAGGTAATTGGAAAGAAAAGTGCTCCTAGCACTAAGCCTCCTAAGCCTAAGGGCAAAGGGAAGGCTCCCCAAAGCTCAAGAGCTAAGACTCAAATAACATACCATGCCTACATCTACAACAAAAAACATGATCATTCTTATATTAAATTTTTTGCCTCTACTCATCATACATGCACATGCATGCATTCACATGAACAAGGTATGAGAAGGCCCCCTACTCATACTAAATATGTGTATAGGAGAAAGACTCACAAGTCTAAACTCCAATGCCATTATTACATGAAATATGAGCATGTTAACATTCATTGTTTCATTAGGAAGGCTCACTTTAAATTAGAGGACCCTTCAAACTCTAACCCCTAGGACCCAAGTATGCTTGGGTACCTAAGAAAAGGTAACTCACTTTTGTTGTGTAAAGGAATGTGGCAACCACCAAATCAAGCAATTGGCATGTGGATAGTGGATGTTCCAAGCACATGATTGAAAATAAAAAGCTATTCATGGCATTAAAAGAAAAAGAAGGTGGAGATGTCACATTTGGTAACAATGAAGCTTAGATGTGGCATAAAAGGCTTGGACATGCAAGTATGGATCTTCTTCAAAACCTATCCAAAGGAAAGTTAGTGGAAGGGCTTCCCAAGCTAAATTTCTCCAAGGACAAGACATGTGGTCCATGCCAAATGAGGAAACAACACCATGCCTCTCATAAAGCCAAAAATGTTGTAAGTACATCTAGACCACTTCAACTTATCCATATGGACTTAATAGGGCCTACTAGAAGTGCTAGCTTAGGTGGAAAACATTATGCACTAGTCCCTGTAGATGACTACTCTAGGTTTACATGGGTATCTTTTCTAGCTCATAAGAATGATTCATTTGATGTTTTCAAAAGTTTTGCAAACATAGTTTAAAATGAAAAAGGTTACTTCATATCTTCTATTAGAAGTGATCATGGAAAGGAATTTCAAAATGAGTCATTTGAAAATTATTGTTTAGAGAATGAAGTTTTTTATAATTTTTCAACTCCTAGAACACCACAACAAAATGGTGTTGTAGAGAGGAAAAATAGAACTTTGGTAGAAATGGCTATAACAATGCTTAATGATTATTCCTTACCAAATTACTTTTGGGCCGAAGCCATTAATATCTCATGTTATATTGCAAATTGAGTTTTCAAAAGATCCATTCTCAATAAAACTTCTTATGAGCTTTGGAATGACAAAAAACCTAAGATGTCATACCTATGAGTATTTAGATGTAAGTGTTATATTTTAAACACCAAGGATAATCTTGGGAAATTTGATTCCAAGACCAATGAAGGAATCTTCTTAGGTTATTACACCACAAGTAAAGCATATAGAGTCTTTAACAAAAGTACAATGGTAGTTAAAGAATCTATGAATGTTGTTTTTGATGAGTCTAGTAAACTTGATCTTGGGAAAGGTATTTTTATTGATGATCTTGTAGGTGATCTTGAAAAGCTGAAATTGGATGATTCTACAATGAGAGTTGATAAAGAAAAAGAAGAAGGTGATTCATCAAGAGTAGATGAAGATCAACATCAACATCAACAATAAAATGAGCCAAGACAAGATCTACCCAAAGAATGAAGATTCTCCAAGTATCACCCCAAGGACTTAATCATTGGTGATACCTCTAAGGGTGCAAGTACTATATCTCAACTTTTAGATAATAATCTTGTATTTGTTTCTTAACTTGAGCCAAAGTGAATTGATAAGGCTCTTAATGATGAGAGTTGGGTACTTGCTATGCAAGGAAAACTCAATCAATTTGAGAGAAACAAGGTATGGGAACTTATCCCAAAATTTTATCACACTTATACCTACGCTTAATAATATTATTGCTTTTATGTTTTCAAATAATCATTTTTGAGATAAATGCCACTTTTTATAGTGTTGTGTTTAGTTTCGGTTTATGGTTTAAAGGTGAAAAATTGATGAATAAATTTTATAATCATTGCTTAGAATTGATTACGTTAATTTCCCTTGTGATAATATCTTGAGCTTAACAATCATATTTCTATTTAAAATTGATTGGACATAATAGAACAATTATGTACACTTGGAAAAAAATAGAAAATTTTCTATGAGATTCCTTTGATCATACCACTTTAGTCTAGAGGAATCCTCCACATATGCTAGAACTTGCTAAAACACCTTTCGAGGCAAAACCCTAAAACTTGGAAATTTAGGGAAGTGATTAAGGCATTTTCATGGTTATCCCATTATTCCCCATCCACACCTTTATATACATTATCATTTGTTACCCCTTTGAGCCATAATGAATACTCCTTAGAAAGTATTAATATGTGTTCCTTTCTTTCACCCATATCTTTCATTATAACCATACAACCTAAATAATCTTTACCTTCCCTATCAGGAGAATTACGTTAGGACATGGTTATGCAATGATATGTTATACATTGGATCATGCATGTGCATTAAAGAATGGACAAAAAGGGCTCCTCTATTATTATCTTTTAGCATCATAAAGATCAATTCAAGTTTAAAGATGCATATTGATATTAAGCATTTTAGCATATGCCATATACTTAACACATTCATCTTATTTCAAAAAAAAAAAAGAATAAAAAAAGGTGATAATAAGAAAAGAAAAAGAAAAGAGCAAAATAATAAAACGAGGAGCAAAGGAAAGATCAAACCACCTGGAAAATAAGAAAATAAGGTGCTTTGGATGTTTTACAATAAATAAATTTGAGCTGTGAACACATAATAATCTTTTTGCATATCATATGTTTATTATAACCAATGCTTTAGCATAATTTCTCTTATTTTACTCTTTGGTAGCTTAACCCCAAACTTTATATTACAAGCTATTAAAGACCCCATAATCCTTAGGTTTGCTAGGTTCTAATTAGTTGAGAAAGGTGGATTAGCTTTGCTTATGGTCATATTTGATTCCTAGGAATCAAGGAAGAGTCTTGGTTAGTGTGAATATGAGAGATGATCAAATTAGTGATCAAACTATGATGTTGAGTCACACACGCACTCTATTGTGATTAATTAATTGTGAATTGGATATGATAAGTGTAGAACTTGATATTATCTTGAGTGAAATTGTTTGATTAAGGAAAATTATGGTTATAACTGAGATAATACTTCTCTTTGAGACCTTTAAATTAAATTATAATCATAAGAGCTATTGAATTATGCATTAATGAAAAGGAAGATTGCTTGAGGACAAGTAATAGTTTGAGTTTGGGGGAATTTATTTAGTATCATATTCATCATGTTTTTATTGTTAATTTTTCCCTAAAACTTATTCAATAACCCTTAATTTTGTTTATCAATAGACTTAATGCATGTTTGTTGGTTTCTTATACGTTAAAGTGAAGAAAAATAAAGATTGAAGTGATGAATGAAGGTGCACAACCAGTGGACATGGTTGTGCACCTTATAAGCTCATGAAGATAAGGAAGTACCATAACGCATATCTTAGAGGCATGGTCGTGTGCCTCAACAACTTGAGAAGCTAGAAAAAGTTAAGAACACTCAGGCACGAAACATAATCACGTCTCTTGGAAAGATAGCACCACTAAAGAGCAATCATATAACAACATGGCCATGTCATGATAGACACACGGTCGTGTGCCTTTTTAAACTGAAATATGTAAGTTAATACTTAAAAAAATCTTTTTCCTTTATAAATACATTTAAGTTTTCTTATTTTGGGAGGTGTTTTAAGAGTATTTAAGGAAGAAAAGAAGTTAGAATTAGGGTATGAGGGATGAACCTAAGGAATAGAATATTATTCAATAAGTTTTCATTAAGAACCTAGAAAGAGAAAAAGTGCAATCAATTAAAGAAATCAAGAAGAAGTTAATGGCTTCTCTTATATCTAATTTGATTATTTATTTTCTTCTTCCTATCTCGCTATGAACTAAACTCTTTTAGGCAAGGGTTGTTAATGGATCTTGTATGACTTTCACTAGGTTTTCTTAATCTAAGTCTTTTTCGTTTCTTTCATTATTAGTGCTAGCAATTATTAAGTGCCTCATATTTGATCATACTTTTCATAAAATGGAACTTTCAATAATCTCTTTATTTTGTTATTGTGTTGATGAACCTTAACAAACTATTTATATCCTTAAAGTCTTATTCTGTGAGGCAATTGCATGGTGTTTAGCTTTTGATTTGAGGAACCTTTAGCTTAACATGTTCTTATATGTCAATTTCTACTCAAAAAGGCTTAATTGATCACTTTAGTGACTTGATAGTAGTACATGATGCATGCATCAATTTGACAAGGATTAGGAAACCAATAGATGATCATTAAGTGAAGTTAGACCCATAACCATTCTCATCCATTTATTATCTCTCATTACTATTTGTGTTTAATTTAATTTTATTCTTTGTAATTTTATTCAAAATCCTTTATTGATTCTCCAGATAATATAAGATATGAGATACTTTATGCTTAAACTAAATCCTCATTGTAACGATATCTGTACTCACAAGTACACTTTATTACTTCTAACTTATGTACTTATAACTTAAGGGTTTTATATAGCATGCACCTATCATCAGCAATTGTTAATGGTGGTGAGAGCCAACCTTTATGATAGATCACTCAAAGGATAGGGTCCTCTTAGTCTAAGGAATGCAGTCTAAGAGCTAAAGAAAATAATCTCGTAGGAGTACTGACTCGTACATGCTAAAGTCAGCAGGGGATACGTAAAGAAACAAATCTCAATTAGGTGAATGAAGTCACTTAGCATGATAGTAACCTCATCAATAAGTGGCAGGTGGAAAGAATGAGTCGTGTCCATCCATCGCTTGGGTAACACCTAATTCATCATTGAATTGATTCGAGGGGCTTCTCTAGTAACATTTGGAGGAAACTCATCAAACTAATCCCTTACAAGTAGCCCAGGACTCGAGGATGTAATTCATGGAACCATCTTAGGCTAGGCACATCGCTCCACCTCCATTATGCAAGGAGACGTTGCCCTACAAGGGAAAAGAACAACAAACATTCAATGTTCACATAATTAAAAAAAAAAAAAAAGGGAAACAAATAAAGAAAGTCCTCAATCAATAGATGACCCCAGACACACAAGTTAATGTCATTTAAAATAGTAACACAAGGAAGGTAAATATTTAATTCTAGAGACAATAAAATAATATTCTACATGTGTTTTGTAATGTGCAGGTGGTTGGATAATTCAAGAAAATTTGAAAAGGCATAAGATAATCGACCATGATCATGATGGGAGTATCTGCGAACTATGCAAAAAATTCTGAAAATTAATCTTTTTATAGATTTTGTAAAAATCCTAAATGTGATTCAATAATCAAGCATGAATTATCATAGTGTTAATACAACTCAATCCAACATCTATAAGAGAATCTGCAAAAATAAATAAATAAATAAATTATTTATTTAATATATGTATGTTTTAGATCCTTACAGGTTATTCCGCAAAAAAAAAAAAGATTTCAACAATTTTTATGCAAAATCTTAGGAAAAATATTAGGACACACAAATTGAGACAACAAATTAACTGGCATACAACAAAATAAAACTCTTTAGAAATAAGAAAAAGGGGGAATGGTAAATGGCCTAAAACTATCCCTAAATATTTGTAAAGCTAACCTAATGTTCCCAAGTAGAAAATAAATCCTAGCGCAGTGCCTAAAGCCTACAGTGTTGAAAGAAAAGTGATACATAAACGTGAAGTTTGAAAATAGCAAGGAAAAAAAAGTGAAGAAGGCATACCACTCTCAAGGCAACTCCTGCTAGGTGACAATATAGGTTGTAAAACATCAAGGTTCTTGACATGACTCAAAGCCCATCAGGATGATCTTCGATATTGCCTTCATTAGAGGTTCACCATCACAAAATCTCACATAGATCGCAACTGGTCCACAACATCATAGATGGGAGCATCCTCACCTAAAAGCTCCTTTGAGAGGTTGAACATCTCATTGTCATCAAAGCCAACCATCGTAAACAAATTCAGGAACAAAGGGAAAGTAAGAAAGCTAAGTTTAAAGAGTTTTATATTGAGAGAAAGAAGAAAGAATAAGGTGAACAATGCAAATGATCCCTAAGACTGCTACAGACCTTATATAAGGCATGTATTTTGTATAGATAAGAGTGGTTTATATAGATCATTCCTCCATGTTACGAAAACTACCCAGTCAAGTTGGTTGCATAGACAATGCAATTGTCTATAAAGCCTGCTAAAAGTTGTTAGCGCTAAAAATAAAAGAATAATGAATTTCTTAAGGAAAGATTACTAAGGTGCCCATTAGCCCACAAAATCCTAAAGGAAGCCTATTTGATCCTCTAGATTGATAGTTAAATTACCAAAATGCCCTCTACTAACAAAGTTGACCTCCTTAAAAATACTAGTAGAAATTCCAAAGCAAAATTCACATTCCACAGACACACTGTCATAGTGTTTGAGACCAAAGCCTACTACTTTCAATAAAAACCTATCTTTACGATAGCTAGAAGGGTTGTAATATATATATATATATATATATAACCTTGAACCATATGAAACTTTTTCAATCTCTTAATTCTATTGTCCTAGAATTTGATGGCCATAGAATGAGATTTTGTGTTGTACAAACTGGAATGTTATAGAGTTATGTCTCACATAGATTCTTGTAAAGTATCTTTGCCAAATGTATTATGGATGAGGCAATATTACTCTTTCATCATGACTGATTCTCAATATGTTGAAACTTGTTCACCCTAAGATTGAACATTTATTTTGATGACATTATATAGTGAATTAGATAATGTGTAAAGCATGAAAAATGTTCCTTTATGTGTTTTATAGCTATTGTAAAATTAATTTTGCAATTGGATTTGTATGATTAGAGATATGGCTAAAATTGTAGGACCTAATCAAACTGTGGTCACATTGAAATATGACATAATTTAAAAATTCACTATATAATATTAACCTAAATTTTAAATATGTTGTATTATTATGTGTTTGGTTTATGTCAAAAAAAGTATCAAGTCATTTGGATAAGTATATCAAGAGTTATTATAGTGATAATGGAGTAAGGTCAGGCTGCATATATGGATATTAAGCATAAGTACTAGGTCCACTTGCATGGAACATGACCATAGTTGCATATCCACATGCAAACTCATTTTTATATATTTATAATCATGTATGTATCCAATTTTAAGATCACAATACATTAGGGAAGCCCAAGAGAGAGGTTCAAATCGACCATAAAGGTTGGTTTGCATCAAAGGTTAGTAAAAGCCATAATTAGATTCTAGTGTGTATGTATGATGATTTTAAGATATGATTGGTGCCTAATATGTATTTATATGATTGAATTGTTACATTTTACATGTGATTGCAAGTTAAGTGAGAATTATATGATGTTTATGATTACTTGGTATATCATTATGAATGAACACTTGCATATAAAACTAAAAGGATGTTGTGACTCGTGTGTCAAACACTTGCAAATAACTTAGAAAAGGGAACAATATGTCTTATTATGGCATATGTTATTGGTCAAATGAATCGCATGTTATTTTTAGGACATCAAAATCATATGTCATTTGATTCACATGAGTTCTTGAGAGTAGTAATTGCCTTATAAGGTTATTACAAAATCAAATAATTTATTACAGTTGCACTTGGATAAGTTAATAATTATATTTATAATGTGTCTTAATTATTTATTATTGATTATAGCAATAAAAAATTTTTTTATTCATTCTATTGTGACTCACTAAATCACAATTATTTTTATAGATATTGAAGCATAAAGTTTAAGTACTATGGAGCATAATGTTTTGCATATAGTCATATGGAGCATTAGTCTTATGTTGAATTTCCACTCTCTCTCTTCTTGTGTCATGTACATATGCCTAGTTAGGAATCAGTTTATGGTTACCAATATTAAATGGGCTAACATATATGTACATTAATGACTTGTTCGGTTGTGTATGAATGATGAGTTAACCATTATGCATACGAATGTTTGAACATGAATGTCATACTAAATTATATAAATGGGTGTTATAATTTTTGGGATCATAGTAGAGATAGGTTCCATAAGGATATACATATGAACATGACATGAATTTCACATTATTATGCTTTATCATATAACATAGTCTTATATGTCTCTAGGGCGTTATAAGAGGGTAGTCATGGTAGTACCCATGACTCACTAAAGAGAAAGGAGTCAGTCGATTTGCATTCCATAAAAGCATCATACCCACCATCAATAGATCAATATACTTATAGAGTTAGATCTCCTACACATTCTCATGCACAACACATACCTCATGTGCAACCACAACATAGAACTGTTGAACATATAGTGCAAGGTCTAGAAAATCAAAGAGGAAGATGGTATGACAAATTGAGAAAATATGTAGTTGACTTTAGTGGTACCTGTAGATTTAGTCAATGGTAAAGACATGTCTAAAAAAAGCATAGAGAGTTTTGAATTTGATTAAATGCACACCATAAGAAAAGTATGATTATACATTATAGAGGGATGCATATGATTGGTGGGAAACCATTCAATGGAGTGATGTCCAACCTTCAGTGCTTATATAAGATGATTTGCTTTGTGAGTTCAACAATAATTAAATGCTAAAAGTGTATAATGATGACAAAAAAATAGAATTTTTTAATCTAAAATAGGGGAGATGACTGTAGCAGTGTAAGAGGTAAATTTAATCAATTATCTCATTATACACCCTTTATGGTAGCCAATAACAAAGACAAATGTCAACAGTTTAAAGAGAGACGGAGAGAAGAGATTAGAAGTAAGATCACAACTGTAGATCTTGACAGTTATACCAAGGTAAAAGTTGTTGTGATTATGATGGAAAGAATATAAAAAAAAAAAGATAGAGCAATGACTAAAAAGGGGACCTTCTGAGTTTATTGGAGAATATAGTAGAGAGAAAAGTAAACATAGAGATCATATGACATTACAATCCAGCAACAAGGGTGGTCACTCTAACTATAGAGGCAGGGGCTTAGGAGTTCCATCTTTTGCAAGCAGAGGTCAAGGCCATGCTATGCAATGATGATCCTCATGTGTACATTATAGGAGGCAACATATGGGTGAATGTAGGAAAATCATTGATGGGTACTACTTTTATAGGTATTTTGGTCATTTGCTTAGATATTGTCTTAAAAGATCTAGAATATCAAAGAGAGGTTGAGGAAGAGCTACATCAAAATCCATAATTGAAGTTTCAAAAGCAAGCAAAGCCGAAGCATCTTTTAGTAGGGTATGAGGAAGAGGTAGAGCAACTACAACTGGGCAGGGTGTGAGCATATCAGAAGGCCAGAGTTCTAAACCCCAGATATATGTTATAGTATTTGCCATTACTAAGCAAAAAGCTATCATTGCTCTAAAAGTTATCACTGGTAAAATTTTTCTCTATGATTTAGAAGTTGATGTATTAAATGATCCTGGCTCTACACATTCATTCATTGAACATGGCATCCCAATTATGTAGTAAGATTTAACCTTTAGGTTTTAACCTATGTCTAAGTACTCCTTTAAGAGATGTGATGATTATAGATAAGGTATGCCATGATTGCGTGATTCGTATTAATGACACTAAGTTAAACATTGATCTAGTACTCTACCACTCGGTGAATTTGATGTGATATAAGGTATGGACTATTTACCAAATACCATGCAATAGTGAGTTGTTTTACTAAGGAACTTATTTTGAAATCTCCAAATCCAACAAGGGTTGTGTTTTAAGGGAAATACAAATTGTCCTTACATGTCTAGTTTATGTTATCAAGGCTTGGTTGTGAGACTTATCTGGCACATATGGTGGACAAAGGGTTCATAAATGAATTACTTGAGAACATTCTAGTGACAAATGAGTTTCCAAATGTATTTCAGCTTACTTACCTAGTTTTCCTCCTAATAGAGAGATAGAATTCATAATCGACTTAGTTAACAACATCAATATCCATTTCACCTTAAAGGATGGCTCTAGCTGAGATGAAATAATTGGAGACTCAATTACAATAGCTACTTGGAAAGGGATTCATTAGACCTATTGTGTCACTTTGGGGTGCTCTAGTGTTATTTGTTAAAATGAAAGATGGGACAATGAACTTGTATATTTAATCCTAACATCCAATTGATTTGGGGGCTCCTAACCTTTTCTCCAAGTTGTACCCAATTTGCAAACCCAAGTTTTGATGGAGTTAAGACAAAATGGGTCTTCTATTTAACTTAACTTAGGTTTAGATTTTGCCTTGCCCATTCTCATCCCGACCAAAATCGGGTGGCCTCTATATGCTTTTAAATGATACTAATGTATTTCTGGCCTTAGTCCCTTGATGGTCACTATTTTGGATTAAAGGGCTTTGAAATTATGCAAGGCCTAGAGGATCCTCCATTGATCTAACACATGCTATAATTTGGGGTTATTACTAATGTAAATACCCTCATCCCCTCAATCCCATATAGATTGATAAAAAGATGGAGTCATAAGCAAGATTTCATTCATTTGAGCAAAAACCTGAGGCACTCACAGTGGCAACTCCATTAGAGATCAAACCTAGAATCTCTAGTTCAATTCAACATTTTTAACTTGTTATTAGTCAAGTATATTGCATTTATTTAGCCTCTGTACTTGACCATATGCACTAAGTCTGCCCTTAGATAAATTGATGGGTTCTCCAAACTTAAGACCTAAGCTCTATTTGGGATTAGGAGATGGTAAGGAGGGTCTATCACTGATAAGCCTAGTACCTTTAGGCATATTAAATAAAGAGTTATTGCAAGTATTCCTCAAGCTTATAGGAGCCATCAACTTCAATAACCATTTCAACCAATAGGCGCATGTAGGAGCAAATAGCACCTTGGAATAAGATCCCTCTTATTTATATTTCTCCTCTAAATGAAGGGTTGAGATTCTTTAAGGAAATTATAGGCATCCTTCAATGTAAATATGACGTTATCCCATTCCCTTTACATAAATCCTCCCTTACATAAATATTTGTATATTCCTCGCCCTACCATGTAAAGAAGTTTTTGTGTAGAATGGTCTTGTACATCCCCACCTCCTTATTAAAGGGATTTTCCATTCCCTTATAAATTTTTTTTCATCATTCAAGTAATGTGTAGATTTTTTTTCTTTTGTACTCTATTTTCTTGAAGTCTTGAGCCTACCTTGGTATGAGGTGACCATATGCATTTTCTACCCCTCATTATTAGAATAGTGATACCCCTCATAGGAAAAAGCCTCTAAACTTTGCATATATGAGGAATAAGGTTCGAAGGATCTTGTACAAATGGTGTGTGCATACCATGCATATGATGTATATATGCATTATTTACTTATACATGCATCATGCTAATAGCCATTATTTTACAACCATCGTAGCTCCATCCAAACCCTCATGGAAAAGAACAGGCAACCGACTTGATAAGAAAAGCAAGACATCAAGCCCGATCCAAAGAATTGATCTAGTCATGGAACCAACCATACCACCAGAGATTATGGATAAGATGATGACTGACTGACTTTGGTCATAAAGTGGAAGAAAGGATTGTTAAAAAGGTAAATATGAATGTTAATGAGATTTTGAAAAAATAAGATGCCTCTACTAGTAAAATGATAAAGGAAAGGCGCTTATGAAGGCAACTAACCTGTGGTGATTAATGATGACCTATTTGGGATGAAGAGTATCTTAAGAATAATCTTGCTAGGGAAGCAAGGAGCACCGCTACTATTTTGGATAAACCTATAGAGTGTGAGAAGGAGGGCACTCGATTTGATGATTTTGAAAAACAATTAGAGAAGATTCAAAAGGCCTTAGGTGCTAAAGGTTTTGAGAAGGGAATAGATATTAAGGAACTACGTGCTCGCAAGCCTAAGAAGCTTCTAATTAATTTTTGCATGCTCGAGCACCTGAAGTTCATACGAACTCAGAATGCAAAGAACCACATTTGTTCATATGTATTAGTTATCCAACAAATAATATGCTAGAGCTTTTTGAGCTATCATTAGAAGGGTCTACTAAGACCTGGTATTTCAATCAACTAAAGACTACTACAAAGGATTAGAAATAGTTGATTAAAGATTTAAGAAGTATTATTAAGACCTAATATTTTAATCAGCCAAAGACTGTTACAGAGGATTGGAAAGAGTTTACTGAATCCTTTGAGAAGCACTATGCTTGCAATTCAAACCTAAAGGTCATTCTATAAGATATGGAGTCTTTGAAGTAGAAAACTAGTGGAAGTTTCAATAACTACATTACAAGATGGAAAAATATGGCCTATAAGCATGACCATGGTATCATCAATTACATTCTTTGATATTTACAGCCTTGGATATTCCTATTACTTTGTCATTGCTATTGGGAAGACCATGGTATCATCAATTAGGAGGAGTGCCATCCACCATACATCAAAAAGGTGAAAATTCTTTATAAAGGGGAGACAGTGGTGATCTACGCAGATGTTGGAGAAATTTTGTAACATCCCTAGCCATATTCATTAGCATTATCACATGAGCATATGCATTAGATAAATAATCATTGAAGCACCATTGCATTTGGGGACACTTGAACATATATGTAGTGTTTGTATAGTTGTATGACAAATTGTTTTAT
>CATIWR010092074.1:0-23756 GCA_949677035.1 Omphalea diandra | reverse complement strand
CTATTTCAATACACCAATTTAATTCATGATGATAAATCAAGATTTTCATTTTGTTATGCAACTATGACATGATTCATGCAAGTGGGCCTAGTATTTATGCATATTTTCCTTATATGGTAGCCTGAGTTTGCTATACTCTCACAGCAATAACTCTAGATATACTCATCCAAATTACTTGATTCTTTTTTTCAAATAAATTAGACACATAATCATACAACATTTTCAAATTTCAAGTCAATATCAGACACATAGAAAATGTGGTGTATTTTTAAATTTGTCCCTATTGCAGTGTCATCTTAGTCTGAGTAGGTCTTACACTCTTAAGCATATCTCAAATTTGACAAATTTAATTATAGTAATAATCTACCACCAATTACAAAACATATAAAGGAACATTTTTTATGTTTTACTCTTTGTCTAATTCAGTCTATAAAGTCACCAAAACAAAGGACCAAATCTCAAGGTAAGCAGGTTTATAACATGATGACAACCAGTCATGATGAAGGGACCATATCTCAACAACCATGCTTGATTTGGCAATAATATTTCACAGGCATGTATATCATACATAAATATACAACTTTTGAATTTAGACCATCATCAAATTCTTGGAAAACAGATTCAAAAGAAATGTGAGGTTTCATCCCGATACATAGTCAGTCAAAATCAATGAGCCATATCTCTTTCCACACAGCAAATCAATCAAAACTGATTTACAGGTATTTAGAGAGGACATAACTCTATAAATTTCATGTTTTATACTTTGTCAAAATCAGAGCATAAGGCCATCAAAATATAAGAAAATAGAAGACTGAGATCATCTCAGTTCGGATTTGACCCAGTCCTACTGAAGGAGTCATATCTCCTCACACAAACACACAAATCAACAAAAACTGTTTCATAGGTATTTATATGAGACATAAAGATACAACTTTCATATTTTTCACTTTCTCTAATTCCTCTTTTAGGGTTATGAAATCATATGTACAAAATCCTGCTCTAATAGCAGAATACAACACAAATAGCTCTAGTTCTCTTGGATTCAACTTTCATCCAAGAGCTCTACCTCAATTACTCCATAATTCTCACTAACCATGCATGATTAACATGTAATGAAAGGTTAATTTCAGGTGAGAAGAAGATAAATTAACTTACCTATATCCCAGAATTAGAAAACCTTAGGTAGCTTACTCTTTTCCATCTCTTCTTCTTCTTCTTCTTTTTCTTCTTCTTCTTCTTCTTAGCTCTCTCTCACTCTCATTCTGTAATACCTCCCGACTTACCACTCAATTCTGCCCTAATTAGTAGATATAAACTTATTATAATAATATAAAATCATGGTGCTTCATTTCCATTGGTTGGAAGGTCACTTTTCCTCTTTTTAGTCCCTCTTCTTCATTCCTTAAGCACCTTCATCCATCTCTTAATCCTTAAATACTCATTATACTCTTAAATAAGCTCTATAACACCATTATCTATGATGCTATAACATGCATACAATATAAGACAATTTGCCATGCAACTATATAAACACTACATATCTGTTCAAGTGTCCCAAATATAATGGTGCAAGTGTTATTGTCATGCTTCTACAAATCGCATGACTAAATGATCATTTATCTAATGCATATATTCATATGGGATTTCATATCATTTATGCAATAAATATGTTCATGTGATAATGCCAATGGATATGGATAGGGATGTTACAATTTAAGCCTCTAACATTGAGACCACCTCCTAATCCGCTGCCTATGGGATATGATGCTAATGCTTATTATGTTTTTCATCAAGGAGTAGGTCACAACATTGATGATTATTATAGGATGAGACAATCATCTTATTATCTCATCGATAACAAGATGATTGTCCTACCAAATTATGAAAGGCCTAGCATTTAAGGGAACCCCTTCCCAAACTATCATAATGTTCCTCCCCAAATCAAGGGAAATTCATAATAGATTCTTGAATTCCCAAATAAGTTATTATTGCTACTATTGAGCAAGTCATGAGTAAGGTTCAAGTTGTTTGCACTATCAATCCATGAGAAAGCTCAAAAAAGGAGACAAAAGAGGTGTGAAAAAGGAAAATGATCTACTTATGATAGGAGAATGATGAAGAAAAAGAAACTAAGAGGGTAAGCCATGTAACTCACAACGGGAAGTATTATCATGATAGCGAAGCCCGTAATGAATCGAGGGTTGAAAAAAGGGCATATCAATTTATTGTGAAGGAAAAGGATGACGATAATCCTATTGTTAAATAGTAGAAGAAGATGTTTGCCTAGGCCAGTATGTGAGAGCTACATATCACCTCTCATGAACATAAAAGGGCTATGGTGGAAACTTTGTCTAACTTGATTATTTCCAATGAGGCCACTCTAAAGGACATTGTTACAATAGTGACTTAAAGGGTGCAATCACTTTTTAAGATGAGGATTTACAATAATAAGGAGGGGATCATAATCTGGCTTTATTCATCCAAGCTGACGTAAAGGGTAGGTGTACGCCATGTGTGATAGTTGATGATGGATCTAGGATTAACATATATCCGTCAAAGTTACTACATAAGTTTAGTTTGTCTAAGTAATATTTAGAAGCCTTTGGCAGCATCATTCAAGCCTATGATGATAATAAGAGATCGACTGCAAGTGTGTTTAAGAGTTTGTTAAAGACAGGAATAGTGGAACCAACGGTGGGATTTAAAGTCTTGGACATCCTAGTCACTTTCTCGCTTTTGTTATGAAGACCATGGTATCACCCATTAGGTGGTGTACCTTCCATTGTTCACTAGAAAGTTAATATTCCTTACAAAAGAGAGACTATAACCATTTGTGCAGAGTTTGGTGAGATTATGTTCGCTTTGAGTATGGTATTCTGCATCTTTGAGGGTTTCAGGTTGCAGGAGTCACTGACAAATGGGTTAATCCTAAAGTTATGAAGATTATGAAGAACATGAACTTTCTTCTAGGACAAGGGTTAGGGAAGAATTCTACTAGCATATCAGAATTCCCAAAAGTCCCTACTCAAATTATAAGGAAAGGATTAGGGTACTGTGGTAAAGAGTCAAACCTTTAAGTAAACTGCTATATGATTTCTTTATGAAGGAAGGGGAAGCACTGGAAAAGTAGAGCAAGAAGTTCCTAAGGAGGAGGAGTCACTAGGTGAGGAAATAGATGAGCTTGAAAAGGCCTTTTTTTAGTTAGATGTTGGTTAGTTGGGATATCAAGATCATTATGACTCACCCGAAGGGGAGGATGGCAAGAAGAAGAGGAAGAAGAAGGGTAAGTAGACCTTGGCAATAGAGAATGAATGAGACTCAAATAAGCTTGTAGTCTTATATGGTTCTTAGTTTACATGGTCGTGGAATGATAAGAAGAAGATCACTAACAAGCAAGCTAGCAGTATTTGTTGGATCAGAAATTTTGGGCCACCAAGGAAGATCACGTAAAGGATAGGCTTGAATCGATGAAGTAGAATGCACCCTTTATAGACTCAGAGTGGGAATATACTGGGTTATGCAAGTTTTCAGAAACCATGTACACAAGGATAAAATTGGAGGATATTAAAAGCATGATTGTGAACTCTATTTAAAAAGTAAGTGGTGAAGAAATGTAAGGTCTTGTGGTAGAGACTGAGCCAACTATAGTGGAAAGCACAACTCTCTGGGTAGATTTTCTAAAGATTGAACTGACAGATGATTAAATGAAATAGAGTTTTGAGGAAGTTGTCAAAGCTGTTATTGGTATAGAGAATAGGAAAAAAGCATATCCTTCATAGAAAGTTGATCTTTAAGTTCTAAATGATGAAGTAAAGGTTGAAGAAGAGGAAAAGGCTCAGGTAGATGCAGCTCTAGTTGACCAACTAGGTGAAGAGGATTTTCTTGCTACTACTGATGTTCTTATTTCCAATCTCTTTGAGGACAATGATGTATTTCTTTTTAAGTTTAAGGTAATGAATGATGAATTTATATGTGTGGTGTGTTTCTTGATGGTAGTATGTATAAATGCATACTACTATATAAGCATATCTAACATTTATTCCATGCATACTACTGCATTGAATCTTAACATAGTAAAATCCAAAAATCTTGCTCATCGCCAATAACGTCACACTAAAGGAACAAAGGAAGTTCAAACAACTATTTATGAAATATCATAAGGTTTTTGCCTGGACATATGAAAACATGCCAAGGATTGACCAGTGAATTATAGAACACAAAATTCTAATCTACCCACATATGAAACCAACAAACAAAAACTTTGAAGGATGAGGCTTGAGTGGGCTCAACTTGTTAAGGAAGAGGTAGTGAAGGAATTGAATGCTAAGTTCTTGAAGGTGATGGACTACCCTAAAAGGTTTGCTAATATAGTGCTAGTACTAAAGAAGGATGGGAGAATAAGGATGTACGTTAACTATAAGGATTTAAACAAAGCATGTCCAAAGGATATTTTTCCTTTGCCACATATAAACATATTGGTGGATAGCACGACAACATATGTTATGCATTCCTTCATGGATGGATTCTTAGGGTACAACAGATTCTCATGGCCATCACAAATAAGGTGAAGACAACTTTTATCATGAAATGGGGAACATATTACTATAAAGTGATGTCATTTGGGCTAAAGAAAGTGAGAGTGACATACCAGCAAATGACGACTGCCCTGCTACATGACTTGTTCCATAAAGAGGTGGAAGTGTATGTGGATGATATAATGGTGAAGTTGAAAACCAGGGAAGGGCACTTTAAAGGCTCAGAGAAATTCCTAAAGAGAGTCGATGAGCACAACATGAGGTTGAATATGAAGAAGTGTGTATTTGGGGCCACGTCCTACAAGTTGTCAGGACACATGGTTAATGAGAAAGAAATGGAAGTACATCTAGAAAAGGCGAAGGCTATTTAGGATATGCTTGCACCTAAGACAGAGAAGGAGATTTAAGTTTTAGGTCCCTTATAGTACATTAGCTGCTTATAGCAAGATTAACTCTTATTTATGAGCCAATCTTCAAGTTGCTAAGGAAGGATCAATAGGTGGAGTGGAATGAGTAGTGTCATAAAGCCTTCTAAAGAAGAAAAGAATATCTAACTAACCTAATTGTATTATAACTATCAAGGCCTGGAAAATTGCTAATTTTGTATCTAACAGTAAAATACAACTCCATCAATGTGATGTTGGCTTAGGAGGATAAAATAGGAAATGAACATGTAGTGTACTATCTTAGTAAGAAATTATTGTCTAATAAGTGAAGTATAATCAGGTGGAGAAGACCTTCCTAACATTGGTTTGGGCGACAAAGAAGTTGAGACATTATTTTTAGTCATATTCTATCGAGGTGGTTTCAAAGCTCGACCTAACTAAGAACTTGCATGAAGCCCCCTCTTTTACTAAAAGATTGGCAAAGTGGTTGATCTTGTTGGCTGAATTTGATATTAAGAATGTAACCAAGAAGGTGGTCAAGGGACATGCAGTTTTAGAGTACTTGGCACAATAACCTCTTAAAAGAAGAGAATTTAAACTTCCTCAGTTTCCATATGAGGGTTAGGAGCAATTGAGCGTCAAGGGTGGAGAATATACTTTGATAAGATTGTAAATAAGAAAGAGGCAGGTGTAGGAGTGATTTTGATCTCGTTAGAGGGAGAGCTCTTCCCTATAGCTAGGAAGTTGAATTCTAAGGTGACCAATAATATGGCTGAATATAGGCCTATGCACTAGGGCTTGAACTCTTGAAACAGATAAAGGTAAGAATGGTAAAGGTGTTTGGGGACTCGCTGCTAATCATTTCACAAGTAACGAATTAATGGGAATTAAAAAAAGATTGTTTAGGCCCATATTTAGAGCATGTGAAAAGGTTGGTGCAAAATTTCTAAAGTGTCACATTTCATCATTTGCTAAGATAAGAAAATGGATGGTTAATGCCTTGGCCACTTTGGTCTTTATATGGGACGAACCAAAGGTGATGCCCATGAAGCTGCTTATCACGCTTTGATTTAGGGTGCCATGTTACAAGGATATAGGAGTAACAAAGGTATTATTAAAGAATCGTCCCTGGTATGTTTTTATATATATAAAGGTATTTGAAAAGCAGTGAATACCCTCAAAGGCCTAGGAAAAAGGATAGATATGTGATCCAAAAACTGTACTCACAATTTTATGGTCTATAATGGTGTAATGTATAAAAAAAAATATGACTAATGGAGTCCATTTGCGATGCTTAGTTGAGGAACAGGCTTGTAAAGTCATGAAAGAGGTGTATGCAAAAGTCTGTGGTCCCCACATGAATGGGAAGATGTTCGCAAAGAAAATTTCGAGATTAGGGTATTACTAGAGTACTATGGTGCATGATTATATTCAAAAAGTTTGGAGTTGTCACGAAGGTTAGGTTCATGGTAGCCTCAGTCATTTGTTGCCAACTGAGTTGCAAAATTTGACACCACCATGTTCATTTACATCATAGGGCATCGATGTGATTGGAGAAATTAGGTCGGCTTCTACAAGGAGGCATAGGTACATTGTAGTAGCAGTGGACTACTTCTTAAAATGGGTAGAGGCTGAAGCTTTTGGTAAGCTAGATGGAAAGTAAATGGCATAATTCATTGAGAAAAACCTCATCTACCACTATAGAGTACTACATCATGTTGTTATGGATAATGGCGTCCATTTCTAAGTAGAGGTTAAAGGTATATTAGGAAAGTATAGGGTGATCTGCCATAAGTTGTCACCTTACAAGCCGTAGGCTAACATAGCAGTGGAAACAAAAAATTAAAATAACTCTCTAAAGAGCCCCAAAGAGGCCAAATTACCAAATTGTCCTTATCGATTTTAGAGCTCCTAAAGAACAACCTTAAGCTTTCTGATTAAAGCTAGGCCACCAATGTAACATCCTTAATCCAAATCATATGCATTTTAAATTACGTTATATTTGAATATATGCATTGGATAAATAATCATTTAGGCATGTGAATTTGGAGAAACACGACAATGACATTTGCACTGTTGCATTTGGGATACTTGAACATATATGTAATGTTTGTATAGTTGCATGGCCAATTGTCTTATGTTGTGTGCATGTTATAGCATCATAAATAATGGTGTTATAGAGCTTATTTAAGAGTATAAGGAGCATTTAGGGATTAAAAGATGGATGAAGGTGCTTAAGGAGTGAAAAAGAGGGACTAAAAGAGGAAAAATAAACTTCCAACCAATGGAAATGAAGCACCATGATTTTATATTGTTATAATAAGTTTATATCTGACAATTAGGGTCAGATTATTTATGGAAACTGAGAGGAATTGCAGAAGAGAGAGAGAGAGAGAGAGAGCTAAGGAAGAAAGAAAGAAAGAAGAAGAAGAAGAAGAAGAAGAAGAAGAAGAGAGAGAGAAGAATGAGCTGCCTAATGTTTTCTAATTCTGGGATAATAGGGAAGTTAATTTATCTTCTTCTCAACTGAAATTAACCTCTCATGACATGTTAATCATGCATGGTTAGTGAGAATTTTGGAGTAACTGAGGTAGAGCTCTTGGATGGAAGTTGTAATCCAAGAGAACAAGAGCTGATTCTGTTGGTTTTGCTGTTAGAACCGAATTTTGTATCCATGATTTCATAACCCTAGAAGAGGAATTAGGGAAAGTGAAAAATATGAAAGTTATAGATTTATGTCTCATATAAATGCATATGAAACGGTTTTGTTTGATTTGGTGTATGTGAGGAGATATGACTACTTTAGTAGGACTGGGTCAAATCCGAACCGAGATTATCTCAGTCTTCTGTTTTCTTATATTTTGATGGCCTTATGTTCTGATTTTGACAAAGTGTAAAACATGAAATTTGTAGGTTTATGTCCCCTATAAATACTTGTAAATAATTTTTGATTTATTTGCTGTTTGGAAAGAGATATGGCTCATTGATTGGGACTGACCTTGTACTGGGATGAAACCTCATATTTCTTTTAATTCTATTTTCCAAGAATTTGATGGTCATAGATTCAGAATTTGATGATGGTCCAAACTTGAAAGTTGTATATTTATGTATGATCTACATTCCTGTGAAATATTGTAGTAAAATCCAGAATGATTGTTGAGATATTGCCCCTTCATCATGACTATTTGTCAATATGTTACAAACCTGCTCACCCTGAGATTTGGTCCTTTGTTTTGGTGACTTTATAGACTGAATTAGACAATGAATAAAACATGAAAAATGTTCCTTTATATGTTTTGTAACTGGTGGTAGATTATTATTACAACTGGATTGGTACAATTTGAGATATACCCAAGAATGTAAGACCTACTCAGACTGAGATAACATTACAATAAGGCAAAATTCAAAAATTCACCACATTTTCTATATGTCTGATATTGGCTTAAAATTTGAATATGTTGTATCATTATGTGTCCAGTTTATTTGTAAAAAAATAATGAAGAAAATTGGATGAGTATATCTAGAGTTATTGCTGCAAGAGTATAGCAAGCTTAAGCTGTTATATAAGGAAAATATGCATAATACTTTATCATGCAATAGTTGCATAACAAGATAAAAATCTTACTTTATCATCATGAATTGATTTGGTGTATTGAAATAGGTCTTTGAGGCATTGAAGATAATAGTGGGAATAAACTAGGACCATCCACAGCTAAATAAGCGTGAAGGAGGAAGTAAGTAAATAGCTAATGGTACTATATGTACGATTGGTTAAATACCATGAACTTATACTCAATGAAATGAAATGTTTTTAATATGACGATATTGTGGAATACATAGATGAAAGATTATTATACTCTTGATTTATTTATTTTCATGAGATGTTGATAATATTTGATAGCCTGTGTGACAATAATATATATATATATATATATATATATATATATATATAATAGTCTGTGTGGTGATAACATTTGATAGCCTATGTGACAATAATATTTGATAGCCTGTGTGGCGATAATATATATAATAGCTTGTGTGGCGATAACATTTGATAGCCTGTGTGGCAATAATATATATAATAGCTTGTGTGGCGATAACATTTGATAGCCTGTGTGGCAATAATATATATAATAGCTTATGTGGCGATAACATTTGATAGCCTGTGTGTGGCAATAACATTCGATAGCCTATGTGACAATGAGATCTATAACTTATGTGACAACAATATTTATAGCCTATGTGGCAACTAAAAATGAAAGCCTTTGTGGCAATGATATCTATAGCCTATGTGGCAGCAATTTATGACAGCATGTGTGGCAATAACCTTTGACAGCCTATGTGGTATTTAAGAGTAAAGATTTTTTATTTCGTACATGGATATAATGATGAGTTATTAATAATTAAATGTTTGTTATGTTATTTGAGATTGAAGTATCGTTATGTATTTATTTATTGAGTATGCAAACTCACTATTTTGCATGAAATTTTATTTCAGGAAGAGTAGACTAAAGACTGTGTCTAGTTAAATTTCGAGGTTGCTGTCTAGTAGTCTAAAAGAGGTTGGGTCAGTATGCAGTCTATTAGTATTCCAGCTAGTTTAGCCATGTATACTTTATTGTAATTAGTTACTATGTTGTGAACAAGAGACATAGTGTGAGAAAAAATATATGATAAATAAATAATAATTGAAATAAGGTCTTTTATCGATAATGGATAGACTGAGAGAAGTTTAATGACTATTTAAATGGGATGTCACAACCAAAATGCCCTTTAATGACAAACTCGCCACTTTTGAGGCCTCAACAATACTTTGAAAAGAAACTACCTTATTCTGAAAAAGGAAAAACCCATGAAAGCAATTCCTACAACATCTGAGCCTGAACCCATTAACTTAAAAAAAGGAAATCAACTCTAAAACTTGTCAAAGGGCTGTTGGAAGGCAAATGTCAACCTTGGTACTTGTTAGAAGGTTGCTAAGGAGTTTTACACCTGTTAAAGAGCTACGAAGGAGATCAACTCTTGTACTTGTTAGAGGGCTATTGGAAGGTGAAATTCAACCTTGGTACTTATTAGAGGACTATCAAGAAGCTTAGTCCTATTAGAGAGCTGCTAAGGAGATCAACTTTGGTACTTATTAGAGGCTTGCTGAAAGGTGAAATTTAATCTTAGTATTTACTAAAGGGCTTCCAAGAAGCTTAGTATTTACTAGAGGGCTGCTAAGGAGAACCCCTTTAGTATCTACTTGGGAGCTGCTGAAAAGCTGTCTAGACACTTGGTACCTGCTAGAAAGCTGTCATAACCCCTTTAATACCTCCTTGAGAGCTACTAAAGAGCTGTCAAAATACCTGGTACCTGCTAAAAAAGATGTTATAACCATTTTAGTACCTACTTGAGGAGCTACTTAAGACTTGTATTCTTAGGTATCCTTGTTAATGTTTACATCTTATACTTTGCTTTGTTGAGACTTGTTCAAATAACCATGTATCAAATGTTATTTTCCAAGCCCTATAAAGCAGGGGGCAAATTGTAAGCAGTAGATTTTGGACCTCTGGATGCAAAGCTGGATGATGAATATCATTGAATTTGTTCCCTAGCACGTGAAGGGAATTGTCAAAGAAAGAGATGAAAGGCCCTAAGATACCTTCGAAAAACCCAAAACCAAACCCAAGACCAAACTTAAGATCAAACCTAAAACCAAGCCTAAGACTAAACCAAAAGCAACCTACTAGGCTTGATGGGTTGTACAACCCTTCAAGCAGGGTTGTGCAGCCTATAAACCATGGATGTACAACTATAAATAAAGTCATATAGCCTACCCTAAAACCTTAGCCTTGAGAACCTATTTGAACTTGTCCCCCTTAAACCTAAGGCTGCATAGTCTTGACAGAGGGATATACAACCTATGTGTAAACCCTAATTCTAAGAGGTTCATCTCTCTCTCTGTAATTGGATACTTCCATGGTGCAACTAGAACCATTTCTAGCCCTGTGCAATAATTTATTATCTATAAATACCCCCTTATTTAAAGAAGGAGAGGAGGCTTAGAAATCCTAAGGTTACACTACCAAAATCACCTCTCAAACATCCCTCAAACATAGAAAACCTAAGCCCTTACATCACCTAACTCATTCTAAGGTAGAACTAGGTCTTTACTCTTCATTTTTATGCATTTCCTAAGCATTTTAGAGGAAAATATTGAATTTGTAAGCTTTTGAGGGCACAAAAACACATAAAGGCATCTAGGAACCCCCTTTATTATCCACCTTCTTCTTCTTCTTCTTCTTTTCTTTTCTTATTTTCAAAGCTTAAGAAATAGGTGTTGTATAAGGTTAATATAGGATTTACAACCCTTTACCTTTGTTGTACAACCTTAATATAGGATGTATAACCCTCTACCTTTGTTGTACAACACTCATAGTGGGTTGTACAACCTAGTTTGCCTGGTACTCAGTTTTGCAATAAAGGTTTCTTCCCTTACACAAATTTCATCTTTTTCAAACCTTTTTTTTATGATGTTTTAATGTTCCAATAATAGAATAGGGGGAGTTTAAACATCTAAAGATCCTTATTCATCTAAAAAATGAAACTTGGGAGGGCCTTTTAAGTGTTTTCACCACTTTTTTTCATACAATGCTCCATCCCCTTTTACTTGTGTTTTGGTATGTTGGTTGTGATTTTGTTTTTAATCATTTTAAGGCAGTGATCAAGGGAGGAACCTAAGGTTCCAATGATTTTAAAAGTCCACTTTTGCAAGTTTTAGTTCATGTTGGAAACATTTGAATAGTGTTTGTGCTATGTGATTCCTCCTTTTTGGATTTACATTCTAACCCTTCTTTATGGTTTGCAGTGCTATGGATGTCATGCTCTTTTAGAGCTACATAAGGTAAGGATTCATCAATCTTATGATCCTTATTGTGATGAGTTTTGCCTTAGGCTATTCAATATCCTCCAAGTGCTTTACATTGCATATTTATCTTTTTTGGCTCATGATTCATGCATTTTGATTATGTTTTATATTTTGATTTGTGGTAATGAAATATGTTACCATGAACATTAGATGCATGCTTAGGTACCTTGACTTTGAAGGTGTAGTAAGATGGTTACTAAGGACTTCATTTGCTTTTCCTTTAGATTTTTTATTTTCTTTCCATCATTTGATTACTAACTTCTTCTCTTCCATTGGGTATAGGTATCCTTACTCGTGTTATACCATGAATATCGTCTTGATCATCATCTTATGTGTTTATGGATGATTTGGTGTGTGAATTAATATGGATGAATGGATGACAATGCATAATATGGATGAATGGATGATATTGTATGCTTTTCCCTTTTGTCGTGATGCATGATCCCTTACCCCTTTAAGTTGATGATTTGGTTTGCCTAAGTGAATCACACTTAGATGTATGTTTAGGTGCTAATTGGACTAATTGATAACTTGGTTAAAATATTAAAAGTGAACCAAAGATGCCTAAAGGCCTGATCCTAATATACGAGCGGTTTGAAGTGCCTAACCTCTTTCTGAAGTTATATTAAACCAATCTCTAATGGAGTAAAGCCAAAATGGGTCTTCTAATTGACTTAGATTAGGTTCAAAGTTTGTCTTTCCTAGATTCTTATCTTGACCAAAGTGAAGTGGTAACTCCACATTCCCCAGGGATGGTGCCAATATATTATCCTGCTTTTGGTCCCCCAATGACCATCATTTTAGAGTAGGGGCTTTAAAATTATGTAAGGCCTAAAATGATCCCTTGATGATCCAAGCGCACATCATATCTTAGGTCATATTCATGTAAAGTCCCTCGTCATCTCGGTTCCCTATTGATCTATAAAAGGATGGAGTCGCAAGCAAGATTCCACTCGTTCGAGTGCAGACGCGAAGCCTGTGGTGCTCACAACAAGACTCCTATGTGATCTCAAACTTTAAATGAATGTTTGAGTGAAACTATAAGTGAAATTATGGAAAAAATGGTTATTTATAAAGTGGAAAAGGTACATTTTTGGTTGGGACTTGTTTAAAATTCAGATTAGTTTCAAAATTCCCTCGAAAAATCCCTTTTAAAAGCTCATAGATTTAGGATATCACAGTTTACAACATGTGTCACAAGTGTGACAACCCATATGGCCATCCGAAGTGTGATCGAGTCATGGTTGTGATGCAAGTTGAAACTAGTGACTTGGTTGATATGGTGCCTCCCCTCCCCCTTGGCCTAGTCATGTCTTATGACTTTAGTCGCAGGAATGACAGCCCCCCAACTCTGATTGTTTTAGATTTTAATGAATTTTATTTCTCCATTGAAAAATAATTTCAAACACATTCTAAATTGGGTCTTCCACAATGTAATTTCCATATCAAATCAAATAAAAAAACCATCAAATTAACATTAACAATCACTAAAAAAACATAAAAAATTCAAAATTAACATCATTAAACTTCAAATTAAACATAACCAAACTTCATATCTAAACCAAACACTAAAAATAAAAGAAAGTTCAAAGTTCTAGGACCTAAAAACTAACATCCAAAGGATTAAAACTTCAACATAAGAATATCAATACACTTCTCTAATTCTTCCTAGGCCTTCCCCTTCCCCTTTGGCTTTGGGTAGTCTCCCCTAACCTCTCTTTAAAATGAATGCCTCAAGCTGTTTCTCTTCTCCTTCAAGATAACTTAAAGAGTCTTATACTTCTATGTTTATTGGAATTCCCTTACGTAACATCCCAAAATTTATAAATTTTCTTTTTATTTATAGCTATAAATCTTAAAGTTATAAAAATATACTTAATTGTGAGTTTATTTGAATTCTATTTTTAACTTGAGCATTTAATTAATATAAGAGTAAACTTTTATTAAAGAAAATAAATTGGATATATGTATAAATAATTAGTATTATGGTTAATTAATTTTTTTAAAAATAAAGAAGGTTAAAAGATTATTTTTAAAGTTGATTTAAATTTTATTTAAAAATATGTAATTAAAATATTAGAAGGATTAATAGGCCACATATATTGAAAATGAGGGTTTGTTTTTAAGATGTTGTTATCGGTATTTTATAAGTAATTGTGATGGTAAGGGTATTTTGGTATACCATTAATAATAGGGGTAAATTTATCTTTTTACTTTTTTTTGTAATTATAAATTTACACTAAATCATTGATTTGTGAATGCAATTGAAAGAGTTAAATTGTTTAGGGATCATTTAGATGAGTAGGCATAATATAAAGGAATAAAAATGGTAATTTGACAACAAAGCTAATGTTTTTCCATGGGAAGAAGCTGGAAACTTCGTTTTAATGTTTTAAAAATAGGGGATGAGGACCAACAATGATAGAACACAATCCGGGGTGAGTTAGAGGGCATGGCCGGTGTCGTTGGAAAGAGGAGGAAGAGACCAATTGTTTTCTAAGGATTTAGGGCGACGAAACGCAAAGAGGAGACACAAAATAAAGAGAGAAGGTTGGATGACTCAAACTTCCGATGGTCGTAGCTTCTCCATTTGACGTTGGTTGATTATTATTCCATCATAATTCAACAATCAAAACCAACCATGTTGATTTTCATGGAGTCTAGGGAGAGAACTTGGAGAGAAAGAAAATATGGCTTAGTTCAGTTTTCCACCGATTCCAGCTAACACCGACGAGCTAGGAACGATCTGAAGACATGGTTGAACTCCACTCTTCATAAGCTTTCCGTCAGAACTAATTTTGTAGTAACCGGAGATCGTTTGAAAATTGACGGTCAGTGTTGTTAAATGAGTTTATAGTCAATTGTTGACTGGGATGAAAAATTAGAATAAGAAATATGATCTATGTATCGATACAAATTCATTAGTACGATTTGATCATCAGTCGTCGCTGATCGATGATGAATTGATTGATTTTATGCATCCAGGTGAATTCTTTAAGATTTAATTTTAGTTTATTGGTCTAATTTTTGTAGATGCGATGGATAATTATTAATCTTTAACTGCGGTAATTATTAAATAGTCATGGTAAATGAACAATAAGAAATTAAGATTTATGATTAATAGGATTAAATTATATGATTTGAAGTTAAACAGTGATTAGAGAAAATAAAAAAGAAATTTGAAATCTATTAATTAAAAACTTCTAACAGTTATTAGAGAATAATTACTTAATTAGAGATTAAGAAATTAAGATTTATCATCAATAATTTATTATTAAATTTAGTGATTTAAGTTGATTAGGTGGATATATGACGGAAATTTTTTTTAATATTAACTTACTTATGAATACTATTATTTGCTGGAGGTAATTAATTTAGAATAGGATTTATGGAATATAAGATGGATAATAAATATTTGAGATATTTAATATAAGAAAAATCTAAGTAAAATATGTAAATGGATTAAAATAAAGAAAATTGATTGTATAGGAAAAATAATAGGTAATATAATATTAAGATATTATTATTAAATATATTTGATAATTGAATAACGCAAAATTAATTAGGTGAATAGGGACTAAAAAAATTATCCTTGTTGGAGAATTGCTTGGATTAAATTGTGCACGAATGATATGACTTTTTTAAACAGAGATTGTATTGGATAGTTGGAGGCTTTAGATGGCCAGTGTATTGTTGTGTTTTATTACCATAAATGAAACTTATTTTATAAGTAGGATTAGTTTAAATTGTAGAGGAGATTTTACTGAATTTTTGATAAAATTAACTAATTTAAATAAAGAGAAAAAATAAATAGAATTATTAGAAATAAAAATGGAATTAGATGGAAGTGATTTATAAATTATGTTTGCATATGATTATAGGGTGATTGGTTATAGAAATTGTTTGAAATGAAATTAGCAATTGAAATAAATGGTAGTGAATTTTAGCCTTTCAATTCAGGTAAGTGGATAAATTTTTAACAATGTTTTTTTTATTATTATAAATCAATATAAATATATGTATGCTTAAGTTTCAGTTTTGATTTAAAGATCAATTTCTAAAATTATTTTATGAAATGATTTTTTATATTAAAATTTGGTGAGTGAAGAAATATATTTTGGACAAATTGTACATTTGTTATATCGATATATTATTTCGTAAATTGCTTCCCTCTATAATAATTTGGTAAAAAGGATATAAGAAATGAAATTATGTTATATTGAAATTGAAATACGAATGATATTGTGAAATTATTAAATACAAGTATGTTTAGTTATAATTTTGAGTTAGAAAGTTATTTGGAATCATGGTCCATTAAAATTGGAAAGAGTAAAATACTTAGGATATTATTATATGAAAACACTAGTTTAAATGCACTCATAATATAAGCCTATCAGTTCAATATCATGATGACCGATGATATAATTATAGTGTCTATGTTGATAGTGCATGATATACATAAAACATTTGTGACATATATTAGGTGGTTGCCCAATACGAGTAGCTCTATACATGTGTATGACTGACTTATATTTATTCTAGAGCTATCAGCGTCATCATTCAACCAAGATGTTTGCTTTTTCTCTAAGTTTCTATCAGAAGGTTTTATACATAAATGTCTATTAGAATTGTTATCTGCAGTACTTCGAATTTATAATTGATTGTGAATTTAATTACTATGTTTGAATATAGAAAATATAAATATTAAAAATTATATGATATTATAAAATTGAAATTTGCAAGCAAGATAATTGGCTTATATAAATATATAATATGATTTCATCTTTATTTTAGAAGAATTTTGAAAATTTCATTTATTGTACAGTTTACTGAATGTTTATTATGTTCGATATACTTATGATTAGTATAAAATAATAAATTAATTACATATTTTATTTATTAGTTTGTCCCCTTACTAAGTTTTAAACTCATTATTTTCACTCACTAGTTTATGCAGGGATTTAAAAGTCGAATCAGTTAAAACTTTGTATTACTAGACTCCATGGTGTAGGAAAGAGAAAGATTAATTAAGAAAAAAGGGCCCTCAATTTATGGTGTTACACCTTAGCTCTGCATTCCATGTCTAATATCTCTTTAAGAGTGAATGGGATCTCATTTGCTTTGGGAAAAGCTTGATGGTAGGTGTAGAATGTAATGGCTTGCTTCGAGGAGAGGATTTGGTGGGTGGAGGAGGGACTTTAGGCTTAGGCATTTTAAGAAATGGTGGTGGGATGGGGTTAAGGATGGTTCCTCCTTGATCTTAAGTTGTGAAAGGTCCATTTGTTTTGCTTTAATTGATGTTCTTGATGAGAATTACAATGAAAGTGTAGCCTCCTCTCTATTTATGGGCAATAGTTTCCTTCATATTCTTAATGAGATTTGGATTTCTGTAGTCTCTAAAATCTTTTACATACCTAGACTACACAAAAAGTTACCTAACTTCATCTTGTTGGCCCTAGGCACTAAGAAGGGGGGGAGGGGATTGAATTGGTGTATAAAAATTAAATCAAGAAAGTGAGAAGAGAAATGAGTAGAAAAGAAACACACGATTTATAGTGGTTCGGGTATAAACGACCCTGTGTCCACTCCCCAATTCTTAGAAATTAGGTGTTCCACTATCTTTCAAAGGTGTTTTCAAGCTTACACCAAACTTTTACACTTGTGTTTTGAAGGCTCACACAACAACCTATACTCTTGTGTTTTGAGGCTCACACAACAACCTTTACACTTGTGTTTTAACAGACTCACACAATAACCTCTCTTAGTATTTTGATAGGCTTTAACTATAACCTATTACAATTAGTGTTTATACTCACACCCAATAATGACTTAAAGAATAGAAAAGATTGAGTAGCAAAATTGCAAGAGTTTGGGTACAAGTTATCAATTCTCTTGCATTTACATCTGTTTGGTGAGTTATTTATAGCCTTTACCCAGCAAAGAGACGTTGCAATAAAACTGGTACAAAATCTTCAAAGTGTGCTAGACATATTTTCGCATTAAATGCTTGACAATATCAATTTTCGGTCGTTACTACTCGTTCATAGTCGCGAAATCAAAATTCCATATGGAAAAACCCGTTTGTGTCTAATGGCTAGTCCATGTGACAACTTCTCATTAGTTCACTAAGAAAATATAGTCGTTGCCTTCCACCTGCTCTCAAAAGTAGCGATCACAATTTTTCTTATACAGGCGGCGATTGAGGAATCGAATTCGACTGCCAAAAGTGTTCATCTTCTTCTTTTGGATTCATGGTCGCCACCAACAAGTTCCTATTGCGATTTTTGTCTTCCAACGGTTACTTGGGACACTTGTCAAGCTGTGGTTGTGAACTTGATTCCCTCTTGAGTTACTACAAAATTCGCGGTCGCGATTGAGGCATGACTTACACAGCGAATTTGTCTATGAGTTTGGCTTTCCTTTATTTGAATTGGTCACGATAGAGAAGTGGCTTGCGAATACGTCTGTCCAATTTGTCAAATTGCCTTGGTCTAGTTTGCGGTTGTGAATTAGAAGACACTAGCTTTCTTTGGAGATTTTTTAACTCCGTCCAACTTTCAATATAAAGACTAACTAAAAACTGCAAAACAATACTTAATTTGAATCATTAGAATTGATCAATCCCCTTTGTCAAGATCAAAAGAGGTCAAAGACTTAGGGTTAACCACCCTAGTCCAACACATCTTAATTACAATTTTGATATATAATTCAATTACAAACAACTTTAGCAAATATTAACAACATTTTTAATGATGGGTACGTAACAACTAAAACTCAAAATGCACATTAATCATCAAACAAAATAGTTATCACCCTTTTTTACCATTCTCTTTAAATTGCTTACTTTGAGGATCCTCACTTTCTTCCATCTTATCTATAGTAAATTTATCAAAAGATGATGAACTTTATTCAAGAATTTAATTGAAACTAACTAAGCAAATAAACACTAATAAAATTACAAGAAAAGTTACAAACTTAGGTTCCTAACAACGTTATTTTAAGGTCTTGTAGCTTGACCATTCTCTTCTTCATTCGGGTGTAGTGGTGAAGTGAAGGACTTCTTTATTCTTTGGCTCCACCCATTATGGGGCTTGTGATATTGTCCATTAACCTTGAAAACTTTTCCTTTTTGATTTTTAATTTTAACCACTCCATGGAAGCATTCACCATCATAAAGGATCCCAACCGTCTCAAGTTCAATTTATTTGGAAATAACTTTAAATGAAAGTTAAAGAGCAACACTCGATGTCCTTGAAAGTTGTGTTGCACAATGTGCTTATTGTGTCATTTCTTTGTCTTCTCTTTATGGGTCATGGCATTCTCATAAGCATCCAATCTTAGCTCAAGTTGTTCTTTTCTCTCTTTTCCTTCCTCATCATTAATCTTGTCTATTTTCCAACACCTTTCTTCCATAATTGGTATCTTTATGGCCTTATACACTTCAAAGTCCACTTGTTCATCTCCCACTCTTAAAGTTAACTTTCCTATTTCTACATCCATAAGAGTTCTACCCGAGGCTAGGAATGGTCTCCCTAGGATGAGTGGTATCTCATGATGTTCTTTAAAGTTTCAAATTTATTTCCAATTAACTTACTCAGTATATAAGGAGATAGAATTCAAAATTGAGATTAGACTTAGTATGTCTCCTTAGGGTTCTCTAGTGTTATTTTTTAAAGAGAAAGATAAATCAATGAAGTTGTGTATTGACTATAGGCAGTTGAATCAGGTCACTATGAAGAAAAAATGTAACAACCATTTTCAAATCATGGCATTCATATCCAAAAATACATATGTATAAAGGTTTATTCATCACACATACACAATCCAACATGTATTTAATGTACATGTATGTTAACTAATGTTCAAGGCTAGTGGCCATAAACTAGTTCATATCTAGATATATGTACATGACACAAGGAGACAGAGAGAGAGAGTTGGAATCCAGTTGACAACCTGTGGTCCATGTGTCTCTATGCAAAACTCTAAGCACCAAAGTGTCCAATCCCTATGCTTCAGTATCTGAAAAATATAATTGTTATTTGGTGTATCACGACTCAATGAATAAAAACAATAACAAGATTCTTATGGCACAACCAATAATCAAATATCATCAGGATACATTACAAGTATAACAATTGATATGCAAGTGCAAATGCAATATATTGATTTTTTTGTTGTGACCTAGCAAGGTAAACACTGCTCTCGGGAATTCATGTGATTCAAATGCCATTTGATTTTTTTTTTTGCTACCCAACATATAACAAGTGAATCATTTGATCAATAACATGTGCCAATAGGACATATTGGTCCTTTTTTCACATGATTTGCAAGTGTTTGACAAGCTGGTCACAACATCCTTTTAGTTCCATATGCCAGTGTTCATTCACAATGGTATACCAAGTAATCATTAAGAGCATATAATTCTCACTTTACTTGTATTCACATGTAAAGTGTAACAATTCAATCACATATACATGTAATAGAATAGAATCACATCATAAAATTATCACACATACACATTAGGATGTAATCATGGTTTTTACTCACCTTTTGATGTAACCAACCTTTATGGTAGGTTTGGTTCTATCTCTAGGGCTTCCTCAAAGTGTTGAGATCCTAAAATTTGATACATACATGGTTATAAGTATGTCGAAATGATTATGAATGTTTGTTATGTAACTATGGCATGATCCATGCAAGTAGACCTTGTGTTTATGCATATTTTCCTTATGTGAGAGCCTGAGCTTGCTACACTCTCACAATAATAAATCTAAATATACTTATCCAAATGACTTCATTCTTTTTTACAAATAAACTAGACACACAATGATACAACATACTCAAATTTTAGAGTAATATAAGACATTTAGAAAATGTAGTGAATTTTTGAATTTTGCCCTGTTTCAATGTCATCTCAGTCTGAGTAGGTCTTACAGTCTTGGGTATATATCAAATTGTACATATAAAATTGTAAAACTAATATATTATAAGTTACACAACACATAAAGGAACATTTTTAATGTTTTACTCGTTGTCTAATTTAGTCTATAAAGTCACCAAAATAAATGACCAATCTCAGGGCAAGCAGGTTTTCAACATATTGACAATCAACCATGATGAAGGTGCAATATCTCAACAACCATGCTAGATTTGGCAACAATATTTTACAAGAATGTAGATAATAAATAAATATACAACTTTTAAGTTTGTTACATCACCAAATTCTGAATCTATGACTATCAAATTCTTGGAAAACAGAATTAAAAGATAGGTGAGGTTTCATCTAGTACAGGGTTAGTCACAATCAATGAGCCATATCTCTTTCCACACAACAAATAAATCAAAACTGCTTTATAGTTATTTAGAGGGGATATAACCCTACAAATTTCATGTTTTACACTTTGTCTAAATCAACACATAAAGTCATCAAAATATATGAAAACAGAAAGACTGAGGTGATTTCGGTTAATCGTGAACCAGCCCTAATGAAGGAGCCATATCTGCTCTCACAAAAAAAATCAAGAAAACTGTTTCATATGAATTTAGATGGGGCATAAAGTTACAACTTTCATAATTTGAACTTTCCCTAATTCCTCTTCTAGGGTTATGATCTCGTGGGTAAAAAATTATGCTTTGACAACAAAACCAACACAATTAGCTCTTGTTCTCTTGAATTTCAACTTCCATCCAAGAGTTCTACCTCAAATACTTCATAATTCATACTAACCATGCATGATTAACATATCATGATGGGTTAATTTCATATGAGAAGAAGATAAATTAACTTACCTATTGTCCCATAATCAGAAAAGCTTAGGATTCTTTCCTACGCAGCTCACTCTTCTTCTTCTTCTTCTTCTTCTTCTTCTTTCTTCCTTAGCTCTCTCTTTCTTCTGTTGTCCCTCATATTTTACCTCTCTATTATGATCCTAAACGGTGAAAAATTTCACTTGTAAACCTATTACAATAAGACATAATCATGGTGTTTCACTTCCATTGGTTGGAAGTTCACTTTCATCTTTTAGTCCTTCTTCTTCACTCCTTAAGTACCTCCATCTATCTCCTAATCCCTAGATGCTCCTTATACTTTTAAATAAGCTCTATAACACCATTATTTATGATTTTATAACATGCACACAATATAATATAATTTTCCATGAAACTATACAAACATTACATATATGTTCAAGTGTCCCAAATGTAATGGTGCAAGTATCATCATCATGCTTACCCAATTCACATGTCTAAATGATCATTTATCTAATGCATATGTTCATGTGGGATTTCAAATTATTTATGCAATGAATATGTTCATGTGATAATGCCAATGAATATGGATGGGGATGGTACATTTCTTCCCCTTTTATAAAGAATTTCATCCTCGAAATTCAATACTTGTAAACAAATGTGGATATTGTCGCTTCATTTTCTCTTCGGTTTCCCATGTAGCCTCTTCTTATGAATGGTTTCTCCATAACACATTAACTAAAGGGATTTCTTGATTTCATAACTGTTTTGTCTTATAACCAATGATTTCCACTGGTTTTTTAATGTAACTTACAACATCTGTAATTATTATTGCTGGATCCCTAAGTATATGTGGAGGATTAGACCGATACTTTCTTCGTATACTCACATGGAATACATTATGAATATGAGCCATCTCAAGTGGTAGTGCTAGCCTGTAAGCCAATGGACATATTCTTTATAGGATCTCATAGGGTCCTATGTATCGAGGACTCAGTTTCCCCTTCTTGCCAAATTGAATTATTCCTTTCCATGGTGAAGCTCGAAGGAACACTTTGTCTCCCACCTCATATTACATTTCTTTTCTGTGTTGGTCTGAATAGCTATTTTCCTTGTCTTGTGCTGCTTTAAGTTTGCTTTTGATTACCTTCACTTTGTCCATAGTGTTTTGCACTAGTTATAGCCCTTCTAAAACACGCATCCCTTCTTCATCCCAGTAGATAGGACTTTAACATTTTCTTCCATATAGTGCTTCATATGGTGTCATTTGTATACTATTATGATAATGATTATTATAAGCAAATTCAATCAAGGAAATATATTCATCCCATGCACCTTTGAACTCTATCACACAAGCTCGAAACATGTCTTCAAGTGTCTAAATTGTACTTTTTGATTGCCTATCTATCTAAGGATGAAAAGTAGTACTAAAACTAAATTGGTACCCAAAGCCTATTGCAAACTGACCTAAAATTGAGATGTAAATCGTGGATCTCTATTTGATATAATAGACATTGGAATGCCATGTAATTTGACAATTTCATCCACATATTTCTTGGCTAAGTGCTTAAGTGAACTAGCCCATCGAATAGGCAAAAAGTGGGATGACTTAGTCAGTCTATCAATGATGACCCATATAGCATCATTCTTCTTCAAAGTCCTCAGTAACCCATATACAAAGTCCATGGTTATTGTTTCCCATTTTCATATTGGAATCGTCAATGGTTTCAATTTTCTAGCTAATGCTTGATGTTTCATTTTGATCTGCTAAAAGTTAAACATATTGAAACATAGGCTACTGCATCTTTCTTCATTTTGGGCCACCAAAAATGAGATCGCAAGATATTATACATCTTCATCATTCTTGGATGCATGGCATATAAAACCTTATGTGCATCTTCTAGGAATTTTCTTTGCAAGTTATCAACATTAGGCACACAAATATGAGAACCCAACATCAAGGAATCATTTAGAATATCAAAATCTCCATGTCTCCCATGTTTTACCATTTCAATCATTCTATGTAATTTTGGATCCTTGCCTTGTGCTTCTTTAATTCGATCATACAACATTGGTCTCACTTGAAAAGTAGCAATCAATACCCCATTCTTTTGCATGTTTAGTTCTATATTCATAGCTCGTAATTGAACTAAATAAGACAATGGAAATACCTATAAA